>DF242002.1:32823-66937 GCA_000507305.1 Breviolum minutum Mf 1.05b.01 | reverse complement strand
AGAGCAGCCTTTCTCAGCAGCCCTCCTGAGCAGCTTCCTCATCTGAGCAACTTTGCTCAGAAGCTTTCCTTAGCAGCGCTCCTCAGCAGCTTTTCTCAGACGTAATCCTCGGCAACCATCTTCAGCAGCCTTCCTGGGCCTTCCCTCAATTGGTGGTCAACTATTCCACATCATATCAAGATCATCATACATGGCAACCTTCCTTTGAAAGAATCCTTTTGCTGCGCTTTCAGGAAAAGGAAGTCCATGAAAAAGCTCAACAGTTGCCTTTTGGTCATTGACGATCTTGCCGAGGATCAAACATTTTGACAGTCTAAAATCCCTCACGGGTCTCTTCACCGAGTCTAGACACTTCGGCTTGTCAGCCATAGAAGTAGATTGCTTTGTCTCCTATACTTCGTTTGAATACGAGTTTTCGTTACATCTTCAGTTAAAAGAATGTAGCAGAGATAGGGACCTTCGTGATGGAACAGTTTGTTTTGGTTGATAAGGACACCCTCTACAAAATCTACAAGATGGGGACCGACGGCAAACCCTGTCCTTTTCTTTTTGCGAAGCTGAGGGAGCACGACGTGAATATTATTTTTAAAATGCGCTTTTGGACGTGAGATGCAGCAATGCTCGATTTGAGTTCACTTGTTGCATTTGCCGCATCATCATCATCATCATCATCATCATCATCATCATCGTCGTCATCGTCATCATCATCATCATCATCATCATCGTCATCGTCAGCGTCAGCGTCATCGTCAGCGTCATCGTCGTCATCGTCATCATCGTCATCATCGTCATCATCGTCATCAACATCATCATCATCATCGTCATCGTCAGCATCATCATCATCATCACCATCATCATCATCATCATCATCATCCTCATCGCCATCGTCAGCGTCAGCGTCATCGTCGTCATTGTCATCATCGTCATCATCGTCATCAACATCATCATCATCATCATCAGCATCATCATCAGCATCGTCATCGTCATCGTCATCGTCATCGTCAACGACAGCAACGACAACAACAACCACAACAACGACAACAGCAACAACAGCAACAACAGCAACAACAACGACAACAACGACAAAACAACCACAACAACGACAACAGCAACAACAACCACAACAACGACAACAACAACAACAACAACAACGACAACAGCAACAACAACCACAACAACGACAACAACAACAACAGCAACAACAACCACAACAACGACAACAACAGCAACAACAGCAACAACAACCACAACAACCACAACAACGACAACAGCAACAACAACAGCAACAACAGCAACAACAACCACAACAACCACAACAACAGCAACAACAGCAACAACAGCAACATCAGCAACAACAGCAACAACAACCACAACAACGACAACAGCAACAGCAACAACAGCAACAACAACGACAACAACGGCAACAACAACCACAACAACGACAACAGCAACAACAACCACAACAACGACAACAACAACAACAACAACAACAACAGCAACAACAGCAACAACAACCACAACAACGACAACAACAACAGCAACAACAGCAACAACAACCACAACAACGACAGCAACAGCAACAGCAACAACAACAGCACCAGCACCAGCACCAGCAATTGCAATAGCAACAGCAGCTCTTGTTGGTGCATGGGCCCATTGGATTGTGGATATTGTTGTTTGTTTTGCAATTTGAGAGGGTGGCCAACAGAGTTGCAACAAAAGGTGCGAGGTACTGCAAAATGGCCCAGACATTAAACTTTGCCCAAAAGTGCAATTTTTTTTTGATGGTGTTTACTGGCAGCTTGCAATTTGCCGCGGATGGTGCCTGTGTAGCACAAGTTACCATTGCTGTGGAACTTGCACATGGTGTTTTCAGAGATGATCAGAGTCAGCCCAGATATCGACAGACATCACTTGTCTTTTGGACATGTTGCTGTGCAGCTGGGCCATACCATGCTGGGCATTCTTTTGACCCCTTTGGGCTGTGGCCGTTGCTTACATTGTGACTTCAAAAGTAAGCCTTTTATGGGCTTGCGGACGTTCAATTCGTGACCGATCATGGAACCTTACTTTTTCTTCTTTCATTCCTAAATTGTCTTGTTGCTGCGTGGTGTTCAGTTTCGGGTTTGCTTTGGCAGTGCGTGCAGGAACAAAGCAGTGGCAGCACCTTTATCATCATTATAGTGAGACTTGGACTTCAAAGGCAAGGCACAGAAACTGGATCGACCCCCCGGGTTCAAGAGGAGTTTTGAAATCTGGTGGGATGTGCCATTGACAGCAGAAAGGGTCACATGGTTTCCAAATATTTTCAACTAGTGCGTTGGTGGACTTTTCTACCAACTTGGCGTTGCAGAAGTCAAAAACATCGGGTGCAAACCTATAGAAGAAGATAGTCATAATCCCCACCATAGCGATTATGAGTTATCAAAGGAAATTCAACAGTTTAGTTCTCAAATTTTTGGATAGACGGAGTCTTGTTCACCCAGAAAACAAACCAACTGAGTGGCGAGTAGCTCAGAGTCCAGCAGCTTAGAATACAGTACTTGAGAATAGTTTTTGGCCCCAGATGCAATATTTAGTGACGTTTGCAGGGGTAGTATTTGGTGAATATGTGGTGGTGTTGGTGGGATACTTTTCGTGGCAGGTGCACTATTTGGTGATGTTGGAGTAAATTCTTGGATGTTAGCCGGACTACGAATGTTGTGTTTTTCGATACAAGGTATCTCTCGGTAACGGGTTTTCGTTCAACTTCTGACAGGTTCCGGAGTGTCCTTTTCCATGGTCGGATCATGCTGGGGCGAATTGGAAGCATGTCTTTTGGTCCTGTTATTTTGGATCCGCCATTGCGTTTTGCGTTTCCCGGTTTGTTTTGGAGTGTGAGTCTCGTGGCAAGCGCAACAGTTTGCGAGCGTTTTCTGTCTCTTGTTTGTGGTTTGAAACACTATATACATCTATATACGCTTCAGGTGTCATTGCCATGCCTTTAGGATTCTCACCAAGTCAATGCTCCAATCTTTCATTTTTGGATTCCCGCTTTTGATGTCCTGGGTCGTTTGATCTGCATAGTCTTTTTCGTGTTTTGCAATCCATGGTCGGGGCTGGTTTCGCATTCTGCAGTCCAGGGTCGGTGTGGCGATGGTAGTGTTTGTGTTTTGGTGATGCTTTCACGGTTGCGTCATTGTGTCGATGTTTTTGGTGGTTGTGATGCTTCGGTGGCGCTTTCATGGTGATGATTTTGGTGGTGATGGTGGTGGTGGTGGTGGTTAGTCGTGTTTCTGGTCACTGGCTAGGTTGCTGGTCGCAAAAGTTTGTTTGTGCTGCGCACAGGTGGCATTGCAGACATTTTGTAGTAAATTCTTTCTTTGACTTATAAGCACGTTCGCCTTTGAAATTTTGGCCCCCGGCTTGTCCAGGAACTACCGGTATGTAGTACACGAACCTTGATTAATTATCTAGGCGGGTTATGGATCTTTGACCATTCCAGAGTTGATCTTTAAAAGGATTCTGCAAATCACAAGTGATGATGCCTAGCAACTTAGCGCTGTTGCCGGGAGATTCCCTCACACCGACCCAGGATTTTGGTAGTCCTTGCTTGTGGTGTTGGGGCCGGCATTGCGGCTTGTCGTTGGCGGCAGAACAAAACCATGTCTGGCGAGGAGCCTGATTGGGTTTTGACGTTTGTGGTGCGGGGGGCTACAATCTCCGTATGGCGGGTGATCCAAAAGGGGGTACGTGAGCTATATACTCCGTTTTCGTGATAGCACAGGAACAATTTGCTTCTGTTTTCGGCGCCGGCGTTATAGTTTGGCGCTGGCGGCAGAACAATCCGCTCGGGTGGACACCAAAGTAGACCTGGGACTCTTCTTTTGTGGGGAATCCATTTGGCATCAACAATATGGCTTGGAGGGCAGAAACAATGAGCTGTACCGTTTTTGTGATAGCACAGGATGATCGTCAAAAATGGAAAGCTCCATTGCAACAAGCCCGTTGAAAGCGTCTTACTTGCTATCTCCCGAATATGATTAATTACGTGGAATTGCATTCTTTTGTTGTCTTTTGTGTTACTCAGTCAGAGCACGTTAGCCCTATTCCTTGCATGCTTCTTCAGGGAGGAACCAGCAAATCCTCTTCAAAGTTTGGCAAGCACGCTGGTCCAAAACGTGAAATCACCGTGCCTTGAGGGCCAAAACCCGAGATCACCACAACGGCCGATTGGCAGAATGGCTACGGAAGAACGGCAGTTTTCGGCGATCAACGAGGCGCTCAGCTGCTTTCAAGAGATGAAGACAAATTGACTGTGCAAGGGTGTTTTTTTGTCCAAAGATTATTGGAGGTGCAAAGCTGCTAGTTATGTTTTTGCTTCCGAAAATAAAGCTGCCGGGTTTCAGTACAGGTCTACGTCAGCAATGGTTTTGACTTTTGTGGTGTGTGGGGGGTGTTTCACTCTCTATGTCGTACGGGGTTACGTGACCATTGGGTAAGCCAACCTTCATGTAGGTGTGGTTCTCTATTAATCAGCCTGGGCCTGGGGTGTGTGGCCACTACCCACGAACAAATCAGCCCCAACACCAGTGGCACCACCCAGCACCAGCAGCGAAGCCACCAGAACCGCACCAGCACCACACCACCAGCAGCATGACCAGAAGCGCCGCCAAAACCAGCCTTAACATCATCATCATCATCATCATCATCATCATCATCATCATCATCATCATCATCATCATCATCATCATCATCATCATCACCACCATCATCATCATCATCATCACCATCATCATGATTGCTTCTTCTTCACCACCAGCTTTTTACACCTTGAAAAAACCAACGGGTTGAAGCCGCCGCCGAAGCTACGAACAAACCTGCAGCGTCAGTCAGGTACTGTTCGACAAGAGTGGCTTCACAAGTGCTTGGGCAAGTTGAAAGCTCCGGGAGCCGAGACCGACACTTGGATGTTTTCGGCCGTCGAAAAAATACATTAGTTTCGCGGAAAACTACTGGATGTGTTTCTAGGGCCCGGCCATGTTGAAACTAGATGAAACTCTTGTGTTTGCGTAGGTTTTTTTCACCATTGATATGTGAGTGTTTCCAGAAATGGCGTATACAAAATTTATGATCACATGCATGTTGCATTTCCGCGAATCATACCCCGAATCCTGCCCCCGAATCATACCTCCGAAACATACCTCCGGATCAACAAGGGAGGGCGAAACATACCCCCGAAACATACCTCCGAAACATACCTCGAATCATACCCCCTGATGCAACACGCTTTGCTGGGCACGGAGTTTTCGGAAAGGATCCATATGGATGTTTCCGAAAATAGTGGGTTTTAGTCCCAAATCATCCCATTTTTAATAGGGTTTTCCATTATTTTCACCATCCATTTTGGGGTACCCCTGTTTTTGGAAACACCCATGTGTTTCTAGGGACCATGTTGAAACTAGATGAAACACTTGTTTTTTTGCAAGCTTTAGAAGCTATCTTTGATTTTTTTGCTTGGTAAGTATACAGTATTCATAGGTTCAATGTTTTTTGAGTCATCGACAAGGTAGGGTATCCTTGGTTTTCAGGCACCAAATTGCCCACCGGCCCACCGGAAGGGTTCGAGTTCTGGTTACAAATGCCACGAGTTGATCGCAAGAGATACGTGATACGATATGATATGTTTGACATATGATTTCCTAGTTCCATGCCCACATTGATCTCAAGGTTGTTCTCTAAGAAATCTAAGAACATAAGTCATCAATTCAACTTCACTCTTAAACTCATAGTAACCGCTTTGAATCAGAACATCAGCTGATCATTTTGACTGCTTGAACCTAAGGAGTTTTATCATTATCCCAAGCGCGGCCCTATGTTGAGCCAAATTGCTCGCTATGGAAAAGGAGAACCTGGATGGAGAAAGCATTTGAGTCCCAACATTGTGCCTAGGGCTGCCAGTTGGGGTGTGGCGTCATGGAGGCCAAACGTGATTCCTAGAGTACCAAGTACCAAGTACCAACAAAAACACCTGGTCCTACGTTTGAGCTCGTTTGAGACCAACGTTGGAAATTGGAGCTCCCCCATGAAAACAGAAAGTTGTTTCATCTGACCTCGGGACCTAAGTGACTATATGATTTCAGACAGACTATGTTGGCAGCAGTCTATCTGTCTATCTTCAAGTTGTGCAACATCCAGTGAACCATGGGGGTCTAAGTTGCTGAAACGGCAGTGTTCCCTCCCCATAAAGGAGGGTGGAACATCCCCCTAGCTATACCCGCATCCAACTGGCTACCATTCCGGAGATGAAAGCAAGGACTTCCACACATCATCACAAATCACTACCTACAGCCTTGGGTACAGTAATAAAGGTGAGGCTTGTGACTACCTTACCCCGCAGCAGACCAGGCGCAGCAGGGCGCCGTGCAGATGTACTTGTGGCATCCTTTGACGCAGACGGACAGCTATTGGAGGGGAGAATCGCGATGGAAAAAAAACACTCAGCAATGAAGAAACGACTGGGTGTGACATAGTAGTTTATAAAGCACTCATATTTGCCTTTGTTCGCTGAGTTCGCTGATTGATTTTATGAGTGTGTCCATATTGAAGTTCAATAGGGGTTGGAACTTGTTACTAGATACTAGAGTTTGATTTTTTGAGATGTTCCTCCTTTGTTTTGCAACTGCATGGACATGATCAGGGGTAATGTGTTCCAGTACCATGCCACCATCCACTTAGTTTGGTTCTACCCGATACTATACCCCACCATGTGACCCGAAATATCACCCTGAGCTTGTAGCATGTTGTAGGACTGTATAAGCAGAGAGGCCTAAAAATGATGACTGGAGAGCATGTCATGTTTGGTTTGCTTTTGATTTTTTGACGTTGCTGATGTCACTACCAAAACATGAATTGAATACCGTCGAAATATACCGACAAATGGGGTGACAAATTGCAATGAAGAGTCCAAGATGTAGATGTTACTGTTACCTTTTGGACATTGTGATTATGGATTGCCATGCAAAATGACCAGAGGGTATGCCGGATGGGGTCGACAATCTATGTTCAACTATTCCAATGTCTTAGTGTTTGAGATGCGCTTTTGGCAAGACCTCAACATATGGTACATTACCAACAAATAGCCCGAAGCGACAATAAGCACTATGATCTCACCACTTATGGAATCTTTATCATTCATGAAAACAGAAGCCGGCCATTGTTTGAACCTCAAAACAGTATCATTTTAGCCCAACTTTAGGTTGAGAAACTATTTTTTTTAGGCCAATTAACACAGGGCCATTTTAGTCGCATCAAACCGACCCCTTCGACGGCGAGGAATTCTTGCAGAAAGCCTTGTGGTCGACCGAGCCGGAAGAGCTGCTGGTTTTGGTTGTTGGTTGTTTGGTGGTTGATCTGGGGGATGCAACCAGTTTGTGAGGTGTTTTTTTATTTGAAACACTGTTACAACTCATGTTTTTTGATGTTACATTAAGTACCATTATCAAGTTATACAGGATTGTGTTTTTGTTCCTTATTTTGTGGTGTTGATTGGAATTTCAATTAATGATAATGGAAAACGGAAACATATTTGTAAAGGTGATACATGCATGAGCAACTCTAGTTATGATCACCAATCATGGGGGGCATCCATCCTGCGAACCAACGTGCCACCAAAAGATGTGTTTTTTTCATTTTCCAACAGGTGGGATGATATGTTAGAGGGTAATTTTTTTCCAAGGAATTTCCGATCACACAGACAGCCATATATACTCGCATTTTGTGTTTACCACAGTACTTCTTTTGACAAGTTTCCTACGGTTTCTGCAAGAGTGCTGCTGAAAGTGAAATGTGGTGACCGTTAACCATGCAAAGAGTAGAAAACATGGAAATTCATGTGGCTTCTATACTCCTTTTTTAGTGGAGGGTTTGGGTTTCGCAATTTCATATTGAACATGCCCAACTTTAAGTGGCAATAAGATTCAATTTTGCTTCGCATGTTTTCTTACTATTTGTTGACGTAGAGATAGAGTATCCAAACTTGCTTGCCTTTTTTTTCCAAGCAACGACCTTGAGGTTGACCTTGATTCCTCGCATGGAATTTGCGAATGGTATTTCCCGTGTCAGCGAGCTCTTGAAGATTTATCCCAAGGAACAAACGACCAAGGACCGAAAATGGGTTGTATTTTTCGGAAACGCTCCGCGAAGGGAGATGGAGGGAAATAATTGCAAGAAGAAAGAAGCTGAGAGAAAAGGAGGTTACCTGTTAAACCTGATAGGATCCATGGAACTGGTACATTTACAAATGCTAGGTAAATATACCAGTCCCATGGATCCTATGGGAACACTTGGCCAGAAATACTAGAAACTTCATGAAATATAGACTCCGGTAAGCGAACCATAGCAATGGACAATCCAACATGTTGATTCTGTTAGTTTATCGGATGGTATCCAAATGAAACATCACTATAGCAACTTTCCCTTGAAAGCTCTCTTTCAAGGCAACCCAGTTTGAAATATCATGAGAACGGGACGGACAACTCTCCCCTAGGGGTTTCTTTGGGCGGTGTCCAACGGGTTTGAAAAACCTTTCCAGAAAGCCGAGTCAAGAGTCAACCGCCTATGTTCTAAGCAATGCTGGATCATGACCATGAAAACATGGACAGCCATAGTTTTTTTTGGGTCGCCAAATGCTGCTTAGTGTTTGATCATATAAATTCAAATTCAAATCTGGGGACTCACCTTTCTTTGATATAATTGTTTATGTTGACATTCATGAATCATACAATCATACTATATCATACTTTGGTTATTTGCCTTCACTTCTGTTCAATTGCCACTTGCCCCACTATCCTTCCGTTCCCGTTCTTTACCGGGGCCCAAATCCTCGTCATTTTTCGGAGGACAACCAGTCGGATGTTTGGGGATGGGAAGTCATTCAGGCGGGAGTGTTTCAGCAAGGGTGGTTTATAGGGTATTATGTACTAAGGCGATGTTTTTAAATTCCCAGTGGAGAAACACACATTTTGATATTATGATTGTAAGGATCCTGAGTTAAACAACCAGTTTTTTTAGTGGCTCACAGTCACATATTGTTCGAAAACTTTGAGACTGTATTTTTCTTTCCGTGTTTGGTGCAATGGAGTTAGTTGTGAAGTTTGGGTACAACTCCCCTCAACCAAAATGGTTGGGGGCTTTGGATAAGTAGCTGTGAAGATTCAGTATTGACCCGCAGGATCAGCCGTGCCAAAGTCGCCAAAAATTTCACCCGGAAATGTCAGGAAATGAAACCACAGAATCTCCCAAGGTTTTGGGGGGCGGATATCTTGGTTATTTTTTAGGGTAGTTTAAAAAAGATCAGGGATGCTTGAAGGTCTCAAATTACAACCCCATGGAACCCCTAAAATGTGGATGGTAGGGTCATGGGGAATTTGCAGGACTATTGCTGGCCTTTTGGCTTTGAGACGTACCCAAAATGGTTGAAATAACTGGAGTGGACTCCACCCACTCTAAATACCACACCATGATCATGCGACCCAACCTTTGCATCAAAATAGATCCAAGCAAATGTTGCGCAATATAGGACAGGGAGATATAGGCATAGGACCTTAGGAAGTTTGTCATCTATTTCAACTATTTCTTTTTGGAGAATCCATGTAATTCCTTGTTGTTTTAATGAAAACCACTGAAGGTCCGTTTGAAAAACCCCCTTAGCCCTTCAGGCTGCTGGGGCCTTCAGCGATATCAAACAAGAAGTGGAACGCCGTTTCGCCGAGCTGTACCTTGATAAGCAGCGGAAAGTTGGAGGGGATGATTCTGGGTCCCTGGAGCCCCTGGACCTGCCAGTTTGGATGCCAAATGGTTGCTAGGTAAGGGTGCCAAACAAAAAAAACACATCCCCTTTGGATTTATTTAGTGCCCCTTTGGAAGGTGTTGGTATGAACTGATTGGATGATTTTTTACAATGCTGGACGTGTTTTTGTTCGCATGAATGGTGAAGGTAGCACGTAACATAAAGCTCCCAAACGGATTGGTGATGGATAGGAGCTCGCAAACATGAACCACAGTCAATATATAATTTCTCAAGGAGCAACGAGGGATTGGTGAAAAAAGCTTCCGAACATGCACGAGTTTCACTGTCAAAGGATAGGGCACCCCAAATACGGCTGTCTTCCAAGTGCATCAGGAGTTATGATTGCGCATGATTGCGCATGCTGTTCCTTTGTGTTTGTTGCAGGGGTGGGCATTTGCAGAAACAAATCCTTCCGAAGATTGCTGGCAAGTTTGCAACGATAGCCGAATGACAACCATATGCTGTGTCTCAAAAAAAGTGTCCGGGCCAGCTGTTAATTATATTTATTTAAGTTTATACGTGTATGTATATCTAATTCAATATAGATAGTTCAAACATGTACAACTAATCAGTAAATACTTGAACTTTAAATCTAGGAATACGAATAGATGGCTTCATTTTCCAAAAATCTTCAGGGCAGATTCCAATCGGGCCATTCCTGCTAGGCCGGAACCCAGCTTTTGTGACAAAGTGGACGATCCAGAGGTCACGGATGTTGTGGTCGTTGGTCGTTGCTGTTCATCGCCGTGCTGTTGTTGAGTCCTTGCCGACTTTGGATAAGGTATCCCACCTAGGGAACGGATAGATATCCCGTACATATCCCACCTTGGGAAAAGGATAATGGATGTGTCTTGGGTACTGGATGTGTTGTTCCCAGGAGGGTTTTTGTTGGTGTGTTTAGATGTATTTATTTATAACATTTATATATTCAATGATATCCCCTGCAGTTCCAGTCATATGCGTAAACATTCATTTGCCAAGCAGGTACTTACTTATTATTACTTGATGGTTTTCAAGTTTTGTTCACTTTCCAAGTGTTCAGGTTTAGAAATATTCAAGAAATGCATGTCACACTTGTCAAAGGTAGCATTTTTTGTTTACCCTCCTGGGAACTAACATATCCCCTACCAAGGCACCTTTGAAGATGATTTTCATTTTCCCCAGGTGGGATATCCTGATTCCACATCTTTCACTTCAGTTCTTGCAAACGTGTCGTTTGACGTCCGCCAAAAAGGTGGAGACTCTATTGGCAGCTTTGGGTCGTGCGGATAACGCCGCCAGTGCGATGAAGGTCTTGGGTCCTCACGCGGGAAAGGTGAAGCAAGCCAAAGAAGCAGTACCTTGGGCAACAGATACTGTTGATGCTGGGGTGTATAAAACCTTGTAAATGATGGGATAAACTGATAAACTACCAATCCCAACTGATTAGCAGGATTTCTGAACCATCAACAGTATGAAGAAGGAACGATCTGATTAGTTTAAAGCAATGAAAACAGAACGGTAGATCTTCCAAAGGTGTTTTGCGTCTTTGGGATTCTTAAAGGGAAGATGAATGGAACTCCCATTTGGAACAGAAAGTGAATCGCCAAACAAAAAAAAACAGCGCAAAAAAAGTGACATGTAACCTAAAAACATCCTAATTCATTGAAAAGGAAAATCATGTTCCAAACCTCCATTTTTGTGTTCCATGTAGATAAAATTTCCAGGATGTTTTGGAACCCCAGTGACCGCTGCAAAATGGAATTTTGAAGTCCATGATTCCCCTTTTACGAATCTCGGAGTGAACCTTAGGGATGGTTCCTTTAAGGGAGATTTTATTGAGCAAATAGGGAGATGATGAATGCAATGATAGGTGGATCATCATTTTCATAATTTGTGATATTCACAGGTATCTTGGAGTTTTCAGTCCGTTGCTATAGTAGGTACAATGTAGGTACATGGATCATGTGGCCAGTGTTTGTTGCAGAGAAGTTTGAAGCATGTTGCGAGTGTGAGTCAGCGAGCTGCAAGCTCCCGAGAGAATTGTGGGGCATGACTTATTGACTTATTGGTTACTTGTGGTTACTTAAGCAGGTGCAACAGCATTTTGAGTGGGAATATTTTGGCCATATTGGCTAATAGCTCATATAAATTCATCATGTACTAGGTGGTTTCAAGCATTTTTTTATGTTCACCCCGATTTTGGGGAAATGACATGATTCAATTCGACGAATTTATGTTGAAAAAGCATGGGTGGGATTCAACCACCAACCTGTACGTCATACAGCAAGCGCAACCAAGGGTCGGTGTCTGGGATCTGCTGAGGTCACCAAGATGATTTCCCAATTGAGTCCACCACGTGCTCGTGCACCTTGGACCTTGACTGGTTGGAAAATTGGTTGGGTCCAAGTCACTTCTGAATGTTTTCAATTCTTGGGGATGGTTGGAACCAATGGCTATGAATATTTGGGGCTTTATGTATAATTATAGGTCGGTGATTGAAGCAAGCAGTTGCTATTCTTCATGTTTTTTTGTTCAAACATTATATGGAAGTTTTGCCGGCACTGGATTTTCACTGCGTTGACGCAACTGTATATTCAACATAGACACCAAGTGCTGCTGTAATTGCGCAGCTTAGGTCATGATCCGTCAAGTGATGTTGCCCAAGAAGGCAGGTGTTGGATTGCAAGTGGCAGGCCGGGCGCCGAATGCTGATGATATTGCTGATGATATTGCTGCTTATGGCTACCGTAGTGGTCCAGTGGTACATGGTGATGTTTACATGTTACACCATAACCATCCATAACACATACCATCCATGTGTGGTATATTTGCTTTGTTTAGTATAAAAATCGACCAGATGTAGGCAAATATACCATACATGGATGGTATGGATAATGATGTGGTGAATCTTCAGCAATTTCAAGTCATGCCGAGTCATGCTGCCGTGTTTACATTTTGATTACCACGCATGTGACGTCCAGATAGATGCATAGATGCATACACAAACTCCCTTGAACATAGCCTCTGATAGAATGAGGGTTTGGAACATGTGTTCCCTTCTGAGAAGGCTCCAGGATAGGCTTTGATGTCCGCACGCTCTGGCAAGACTTTCGTCTTATTCGAGATGATGTCACAATAGCTGCATGTCATCCATATCAATTGCGTTCCATCACTGTATCGATCATATGCAGTGCATGCATGACTCATGACCACACCATTCTCCAAATCATGGTTGCCAATGTAACTTTACAAACAAGGACCAAACAAGTGAAAAACAGCTTTACTTCACAGCTTCTTCCAGTCATCCACTGGTCATGGCAAACAACAACAACAACAACAACAACAACAACAACAACAACAACAACAACACCATCACCATCACCATCACCATCACCATCACCATCACCATCCCCTTCACCATCCACACGTCAGGTTTGAAGAAGATTGTGGATTTCCGCATTCCAGATCCGTCCCTTTTTGCGAAACAAAAAAAACACCCGGAATTTTGAAGAGGTTTTTGGAGGTGCTTGGTGTATCTACCGCGCTATGGTAGACTTGGATACCATGCAGGATGGTAAAGGAGGCAACCCATGGAGATGGCAAGCTGAAGCTGATATGGGGGTTGGTACAGTCCTTGTATACATGGCATGTTGACATGCCATGTGATTGGATCACTGGCATGTTGGAAAATGGAACCACTACATTCACCACACCAATGGTTGGAGAATGAAAAATAATATTCCATCCGGGTTTTTATCGATTTTTTTGCGAACGAACTTTCAGCACTGCTTGGACAAACAATGGTAATACAATAGTAGGGATGGAGCCATAACCATCCACAACCGAGAGGATTTCAGGATTTCAATAATTAGCAGGTCAGCCCAGCTTGTGGAGGACATCCCCACGTCCAAAACATAGCGGACCTCAGCGGCCCTGGCACTGCTTATGAAAGTCATCTAACAGGATATGCAAATGGAATACTATGGAATACCGTTAAAAAAGGGGATATGACATTGTTGGAAACGTGATATTGTGATATGCGTTGTATATGCTTGACTGGGATGTACCTTTGTAACAATTTTTTATACTGCAATCATATTTGATCATCCTTATTGTACCACAGCCACCGCCAGTCCCAATGAGAAGATATTAACAAAATATTCCGCAATGCCAATGTTTCTATCTTCCACATGTCATGGCTGCATGTCGGAACATGTCGGAACTTCCATTTTTGTTGCAGCTGTTTTTTTCGTCAAGGTTGGAGCTCTACACCTATGTTTGGCGCAAAGGAGAATGCCAACGCGACGTCGCAGGTGCGTTTTGTTTCAGGATGGAGGTTCTTTATGAGGAATAGCAGATTCGCCGTATTTTAGTGGACAACAAAAAGGTGTGATGTGTTTGTTCGGTGGGGTGCTGTGTGCCATAGATATCCTACACTGAAAAAACATGCAAGTGAAATGGATCGATTGATTCTGGGACAAGACTGGACATTGATTGGAGATGTATCACACTTCCCGGAATTGATTTGCGACCTTTTTCAACGCAGGACATGGGGAGATGCCATTTTTTGACCACTTTCCCAACTTCTGATCCAAACCACCAAAAATATTGGTGATGAATTTTATGTTTGAGGAATGCCCTCAATACCAAACGTAGCCTTGTGAAAATAGGCTTGGTCCCAAAAGATCATAAAAGATCATTTTTCAGGGTTTCAGGGATGGTAAATCGAGGAGCAGGTGCCACGAGAATCACAGACCGCAATTGCCCCGGCAACAGGCAGCATTTTGTCGAAGGTGGCCACTTCCAGCGAGTTCAATCCGGAAGACGTGCGTAGCCAGACAATCCAACGGATCGTTTTGTTGGTCCATTTATCCAGAATACCGGTTTTAAAACTAAGATAGCCCCCCGCAAATGGTTTTCCCTTGAAATTTCATCTTCCAGCCATCTATTTTCATGGACTAGGTGGGTTTTACAGGGTCCCAAAATATGTGTCATCAACCTCTGAAAATGAGGGAGTGGCTGAGCATACTCAGATGGTTTCACACTGTAGCCATTTCAGTGTCATTTCGATGTTTGTTTTTTTGTTGTTTCCTTTTTGTTTGGTGTGTGTTGATGATTTTGAATATGGAGAAGTTATGCCAGATGGACATGTTTCCATCCAGATTGCAGCAAGTCGCAACATGAGAAAACTGTTCTTGGGTCATTTTTGCCTAGCATCTGACTTTTTGACTTTCAGGAAGACCTACAAAAATGTTTGTTGACGATCCCCAAGAAAGTCAAAACGGTTTTGTAGTAATGTGGCTTCAGTACAAGGTGGACCTTCACCCTTGCAACCTTACTGTGCAATTAGAGAAGTTAACAATAGTTAAAAGATACATCCCAGAAAACTAACATGACAATGGAAGATCACCATTTGTTAATAGGAAATGCATCTTCAAATGGTTGTCTTTCCATTGTCATGTTAGTTTTCCTTGTTGTAGGTCTTGAGCAATTTGAGCTTACGCGGTCTGTTGCAGCGGGTGTATATCCAGACATCCCAAGCACTGTATCAAAAACAACAAGTATGGCATGGTCAACCATTTCAAAAGGCACAGGAACATGAAGAAAATTTCCATGGATCCTAAGAATCACGGTTTGGAAAAGGGGATATAGATATATATATATATAATTATCTATATCCCTGTCCACCATACAGGGAAATAGTGTCCAGTGCCCATGGTTTGCTTTTCAGGGTGTACAACCTGCACCCAGGTATCTACTTTGAGTACTTCGATCGTACCTGGGCCAACAGTTGGCTTACCGCAACTTGAAAGGCGTTCCAAGGAAGGCCCATGAGGACCCCATTTGTGGCGAGATCCAAATCATTGGATCAAACATGTCGAATATGTTCAATCCTGTTTGCCAAAGGCATACTTTGTGGCTCATGCATTGGAAGGCGTACAGTATATCTTTAATTTAGATTCATAACATCAAATAATTACATACACATATTTTTGTGACTTTCATTGAACCCTTTTGAAGAAAAAAACTGTATCGCACGGGTTGTTCGTGAAAATGATCCTCGTTTGAGTTTGGGGAGGACGAAACAACAGATGGACATGTTGAAGTCAATTTGTCGTCGAAGAAAGCCTGGAAAGGATGTGTAGCTGGTAAATTGACATAGAAGCATATGAAAAATTGCCACACTTTGAATAAGTCCAGTATCTACATGGACCCTGCAGTGGTGTGATGATACTGGGTAACAGTTTCATCACTGGAATTACTGAGTGCTGGCTGATAGGACCACGGCCTCACCCTAGTGAAGCTCAAGGTTGCCAGACCAAATGTGGACTGATTTGCCCTTCAAAATCGACATATTATTTTTTTTTGTGTGTTCTAGCCAACTCATCTTTTTTTGAATGAAGAAAATCAAGTAGCAATAGCCCACCCAACCAATCCTCATGACAAACAGCATTCGTGACCCATCAGCTCAGGCACGGATGGAGCAGATGATAAAGCGCATGTAGCACAGATCTTATTGGATCAACTTATTGATCAACCCGATTGGGTCTTGCCGTATTTACCCAAGGCTTGTAGGGTGCAGGGTGCAGGATGGATGGCTGGGTTCATCTTGTGGCAATGAATTAAAAAAACTGGTGATTTAGGGCATATAGGGGATTATACTACCCAGCTATTTAGGGAGTAAAACAAACCATTATAAGGATCCCTCTCAAACAACCAGTATAGTGGAAAGTAAGAGTTGTTTTATGTCGTGAATCATTTATCTATGGTTGTTTTTGTTGAAGCTTGAGGTTCAACATAGAGGGGCAAGAGGGGAGATGTAGAGTTGATGATTGGATATCGGATGATATCGGCAGGGCTATGCTCTTTTAAGGTCAGATTGGATATTCCAAAGGAAGAATGTGGTGATGACTCACGGTGATGACTGCAGAAATCTTCCAGGAATGCTATTGATTCAAGTACTTTAATGACAGTGCCGATAAACATTGAACTGAATCATTCACATCAAAATATCCACAAAAGACAGTGTCAACATGCAGTTTCAGAATCTTAATGGGAGTCATGTTTACATATGTTTACACCCCCCAAAATAAAAGAAACACTAACATAGAAGCTGGGGATGGGCTACTGGAAGAGGACATTCCGGACTTGGAAACCCTCAGCTTCAGGTGAACCAGCCCATACTTTTGATGGACTACCCTCCAGGGAACTAACATATCCCCAATCAATTTGAAGATGCTTTTCCTTTTCCCCAGGTGGGATATGTGATCGTTCCCTGGAGGGTTTTTCGCCTTGTAAGACAACATGAGTTGTTACTTGTCACTGTTGATGCTGCCCAATTGATACGTGTCTTGTAGGTGAGATGGGTCCAACTTCCATCGGTAGAAGACGTAGAAGCGTACAGATTCGTCGTTTGAAGGAGTTAAACTGCAGCAGTTGCGGTTTTTTCGGGTATACACAACATAGATCACAAGGTAATAGGCAAGGCATATGTATATACACACATTTCTGAATCAATGATATATGATGATAAACATGCTGCTGTATATCAAGTGTATATTTGAATAATTATATATATATATGTATGTAATTATATGTATGTAATTGTATGTACATCGGATATTTGACATTACAAAATCCGAGTATTCCCCTTGCTCTCGTTTGTTTTATTGTTTGTTTGGCCACTTCTCTACAAAACCCCCCTCGTTAAACACAAAAAATCAAGCAGCAGCCATCGGACAAATCAGGTGGTGTCCAAACTGGCTTTGATACCTGGAGCTACTTCGAAATCGGTACAAGCCTTGAAGACCTGTACTTCCAACGTTTCCGGACCACCCAGCTTGGTGGAGTCCTGCAGGAAAGGGTGACATCACTAACCCTGAAGGAATGTGTTGATCTCTAATGGGTTCATTACACCCCGGAAAATTTAACATAGCCCCTAAAAATAGGCAATCCCAAAAGGAAACTCATCTTGCAACCGTCATTTTTCAGGGGCTATGTTAAATTTCGCGGGTGTAGGTCAAGTATATACACACAGGAATGTGGAGGATATGTTTAAATATGTTGGAGTTTGGCCAAAAGTTGAAATTGTAAATTGTGTTATGTATGCGGCATTTTTTTAAATATACATAGCAAAAATTTCAGGCATTACAGCATACAGCAGTCTATTTGCGGAGGCTGTGTGTTCCAGCTCCCTAAATCCTTGTTTGAAAAAAACACCTCACTTTGATGTCATCCAGGTAATTATAGACTCCCCGCAGCTTGGTCATTGCAATCCCAAAATCAGACTGCGTGACACGCAAAGGGCACATTTTTTGAAAATTAAGAGTTGGAAAACGGTGAGCTTCCATGATTTCATCAAAGAGCAACCAAGGTTTTCTTGGTCAAGAATTAGGATTTGATTTTTTGACAATGGTTCAGGTGATTCAGGGTTATTTCCAAAATATATTTATATAGCTGTAAACAGTTTTAAAAGGTAAATATGTTTATAGTTACATATGAAACATATAATATACATACTCGGAAATGCAAGCCTTTGGCATCTTTGGATGCTTTTCCAGTATCAAACATGGCGAAAGGACATCAAATTGAGCCACATCTTAAAACGTCGGTACTTGATCTCTTCGAGATCACCAAGAACTGTGTTTTGTTCATTGCACGGTTTTGACAATAAAATCACTAGTGAGTTGCCAAGGTTTGTATATATGTTGGCTCCTCCAGTAAAACCTTCAGTTTTCAATGCATGTGCACGCGCTTAACCGGCCCCACGATCAATCCATGTTCAATTCTTTGAAGCAATTTTGAATCCTGAGAGCCGAGTCAGAGGTCAGAAGTTGTTTTGTTCAGAGACTTTTAACAACGAAATGGGTACTTGATGAGTTGATGATTGGTTGTTTGTGGTTTACACCGATCTCAGACTTGAGGATATCTACTTTTGGGATGTGCCGGATGTACAAACTCCCAAGTATCAAACAGAAGCACCACCCAAGCACCTATAGTCTATAAACTATAGTACAATTCAATTGATTGGCTATGCAAATCTTTTCTTGTTCACTGGTGTTGGGCCTCCAAGAAAAACCAGATATGTGGGAAACAAAAAAAAACAGCGACCAAACCGCTGCTTGGTCACCCCAAGAAAGGTGGTTTAGCAAGCAAGGGATTGCCCAAAAAATGCCACCGCAATACTGGTTTAGGAATATTTCAGAATTATAGTAATTTGCCCAGATTATATATCCCTACGAATCCAGGCCCCTCCCTAAAGTATCATTGATGGTCTCAATCCCATATCTGCAATAGGATTTTAGGTGAGATCCCTTTCTTAGGACATACCAGGATCCTTAACGTATGGCATTTCCTCCTTCCCTTTTCGTATGACGACTCCGAAACAAGGTTTCGGACGTGGTCGAAGCATTGACGACCATTTTGCAATGCGTTCGTTTGGCAACGCGTACTGATCCAAAGATGAACAAGGAGGGCACGGATGGACACTTGGTCATCAAATATTCAATCATTTTGTAGAATAAGATGTTTTGAATATCTGTAATTATGATGATTTTGTTTTTTTTCACATGCGCATATGATTATATATGTGTATATTTAAGTATTTATATTTATGTATATATATATATATGTACTGTATTTATATTTATTTATACATGATCCGATGACTGGAAACAGCATAAATATTTGCACAGTGCCTTGCTAAGCACCGCACTTTATATACCCAGGCTGCGGTGAGTTTCGGCATCAGGTTCCGCAAGGGTTCAGTGGCGCATTTATGAAGCAGACCATATAGATATGATATATATATTTACATATACATATTGAGTTGAGGAATATAGCTGCCGAAGTGCAGACTTGGAATTGAAACACATTTCATGCTTTGCAAATTTTATCACATACTGACCGGAAGAAGTGTTGTCATCGGCGTTTGTGTTATCAAATGAATAGAGTTTGGGTTACAACACATTAGTAATTGCTCATTTGTGCGAGCATTCGCAAACTTTGAGCAGATCAAGTGTTGTCTTTACTACTTAATGTTATATGTGATCCAGATGTAATAGACATAAGCTTACAAAGGGATCGTATGGGTGGTTAGTAGCATTTGGGAAGTTGCTGTATACTGGTGCTTGGGGGAAAGCAATATGCTTTCCCATCAGGTTTCTACTGGCAAGAAATTGATTCAAATACACTCCATATGTCCATATGGTAAACTAATGCAATTTGATATAGGATAAATTTATTTGTATACATATACATGGGTTCTCGCAACCCTCCACAGTAGAGTCTTTTCATATAACCCACGGTTTCACCATTCAATATAATCCTTAAAAATCAGTGACCTTTTTGGGATGGCTAAGTGGCCCTTTCCAATGGTTAATTACCTGCTGCGGATCAACAAGGTCAAATTGAAGCAGCAGGTACAAAATATGTATGTTACTTGTAGGCATGTTGTGTTTTTACATCTAAAAAGTTATCCATTTGAAATTGAGATGACATGCATTCACTTGCACACTTAGAACTACAACTAACATGTTTTTAATATGTTTTTGTTGTTCCAAGTTGTTCCCGTTTCACATATTTTCTTTGTTAAGTCTAAGTGCGAATGCGTTCATTTTAGGGGTTTCCTAACCCTAAAAATGGTGGGTTTCCCCAACAACCATAGGGGTTTTCCTACTAAAAATGATCAGCACTTGGGGTTCTGGAGTTGAGAACTTCATGACGGTCTTTCCTACCAAGGGGGGGGGGAGCCCATTTTTCAGGTTCCAACCGTTGAACTTCAGGGGGTTTTTTCAAATATTTGAAACCACGACCTTTCGAGGAAATTAATATATCCCACCTGGGGAAAAGGGAAAGCATCGACTCAAATATGCCTTATGGATCCTTATGGGGGATATGTGAATTCCCTGGAGGGTATCTAGTTAGGCTTCTTGAGATGATTTTTTTTTCCACGGGTGTATTCTCTATCCGGAATCTTCCGGGGTGTACCAAGGACGGGTCTTGGCAGATTTGCTCAATTTACATGGCTTCAGTCACCCGGATGTGTTGAATGGGATTATTGACGTCATTTCTTTGTTGATGTCAAGCGATCCGAAATTCGGGATGGCTCCATTGAATGACATATGTATAATATTTCTAAATATTATATATATATATATTACATCATGTTCCTCCGAGATTGTTCAACTTTTCTCAGGCTTTGACACAAGTCACAAGTTGGAAGTTGTGTGAGCAAGTACGACAGTGGCAACTTAGATGATTTCCATCGACAATATAGATACAATCATTACTCCTTTTGTCCATTCTCGTCATTCGCCTTTGTAGTTCCATGTCACTTTCCTTACAATGAATAAGTGCCCTTGCCATTCCCTTGCCTAAACTTAACTTCCTTGGGTCTGAGATAGTGATCCCACTCTGTGTAGTGATGCCAGTGAATTGGCACAGTACCAGTGTCCTTGAATACTTAAAAGAATACAACCACTTATCTATAGTATAGATTTCACGAAACTTGAAGATAGATATAGATAGACAGGGATGGCCTTCTCTTGTCTGTGAATTCCTCTTTCAACAGTCTGGCAGTCTGGTTCTGAAACCCGAGACGGTGTCCGGGTCACAAGGCCCTTCGGATCCCTTCATGGTTCGAAACAGCATCCTTTCCTAGCCAATTATATGTTCCCAATAGTTACACTAATATGTTCATACCGAAATTGCGAGCTTCCAGATTTCTCAAAACCCATTGGGTATGCTGCATTGCCCGAAGCATTCGTTCCTCATAGAGGCAACTTCTCTGACATGGTGAACTGCGTTGGTCGTATGGCCATCGACGAGTGTGAGCCCACAATCCTCAAGACCTTCCTCGCTGAGGTTACTTTGGGGTTTCTGCTGATTGATGCTTTAGGTAAGAGCGACCGAAACGGATGCCTTCATAAATATAGGAGAATGGTTTTGGGGGAAGGTTTGATAATGCTGAATGTTATATACCTTCCATATGCTTCCATACATGTGTAATATATATATATTATGTATGTAGTTTACTTTATATTTTATACTAGGTTACGCGAGTCTATATACATGTGGGCACCTCCCCAAACAGCATAGAACTCAAAAATCTGGCGGGCCGTAGGTGATGCGAAGGTGGCATGAAGATGCAGCGAGTGGCAATTCAAGTGCCAAGGCATGTTTGATGCTTAGCTTTCACAAATTATGCTTTCCCCAATATCTGAAACAAGAGGGTTCCCAAAATTTGAAAGATTGAATTTAGAATGTATCTCCAAATTTATAGTTTGTTTCCCCAATTTCTTTCACAAAACTCTGCTTTCACCAATATCTGAAGGTTTCCCCAAATTTTGGAAAACCTCAGTCCAGTAGGTGGAATCCTAGAGATGCTGAGTTGTGAAATTCCGAAACCTTTTCGCTCAATTTTGGATCTTAAAGCTTCTATTTATATATATATATATATATAACCTACAGTTTGCTGAGGCATGGTTGGGCAAACTTGTAGGGCTACAGCTTTAGCAACTTACAGTATCTTCCAGGTATCACGAGATTTTGGATGATTTTGGGAGATGAGATCCACCCAGTGTTTAAAAGATGTTTTCTTGAACTTCAAAACCGCTGGATGATGTTTGAAAGGGATGTTTCAAACACTACTCAAAGGCCAAAGATCCCATGTTGTTCAAATTTTGACTGCTGTTGGATTTGATGCATCTGTTTTAAAAAGAAAAAACAAGGTAAAGTGTCACCCCCCAGTATTGTCGAACTTATCAATGGATGATAATGCTACCACTTGGGTCGCAAAGGCGCCAGAAATTAATCATTCAGTACCCTACGCTTGGAACTTGTGAGGAGGTAATTGGACCCTGAAAAACATCCTCCAAAAGACCAAACCTCAGCAGGTATTTGGAAGACTAGGGTCATTAGAAAAATCTTGGAAAGGCAAACCCATTTTGATTTTTTGGTGGGAATATAGTAATATACGTGCCCGAAGTATTGAAATTCTCGTCACAAAAGTCTACTTAGAACTTGTCATGCTGATGTCATTGTTTTGTTTTTTTCCTCCGTAGCCAAAAAAAGTCAAATGAAGCCCGATCTAGGAAGATGTGGTGGGGAATAATTGCCAATAAGTGACCCTTTCAATATGGTGTTCTGCACCAATTTCTCGCGGATTGGTTGCAGGCATCTCAACTCGTTAGCCAGATTTCTTCCAATTCTATAAGTGGAGATGTGTCTAGTTAGTTTTCAGGTATACCATTCATTAAATGAATGTATAAATATATGTGTTTGTATGAAAAGAGACTCTGAATGGCTTAGAATCGCAAGCGTCAACTGTTCAGCATAGTACATATATTGGATTATAAGTGTCATATTAGGAATATATGTTTTGAAGATTTCAGAGCTGGACCTTGAAGCCATTCAGCCATTCTGGCAAAATCATCCATTGGCATCCTAGATCTCAAAAAAAACCTCTTCAAAACTAACAGCAAAAGCACCTGAAAATAGGCCCTGTCCCAAAAGGAAAGGATTGTCTTCCAACTTCCAACCATCAATTTTTTTCAGGGGCTATGGCTATGTTAGTTTCAGGGAGGCTATATCTTCAACCGATTCGTTTAGACCAAGGACCTGCGCATTGAACATTTGGGTGAAATTGCTACGTCCGGGTCAGCAAGACATATGGGTACCTTGGCTATGAGAGGTGCATAAAGGTCCGTATGCCTGTTGATTTCAACAAAACACAGGGCCAACTGCGGCCACATCATGGCCCAGCTCAGTTGGAGCGATTATTCCTTTGAATATTCAGTAGTTAGATTGCCTTTGAAGAGGATGTTGGTTCTTGGATGTTCTTGCCCTCAGCCTCGAACAGTCAAAAAAAACAAAAAAACATATGCACTGTAAGCTTCCAGGACCTAGGAAGCTTCTGAAATGAGACCATTGCGGGCACGGGGAATCATTCCGCCTGGAGAACTCACAGCTAGGTGTTGATGTCAAAGATATCTTACTTTCACCCGTCCGATAAGCCAACAAGTGGCTGTTTATAAAGGAACCCAACCATTCCTTCACAACGGTTTCGAGATTTCTTGAAGAAATCTCAGGTGAAAGAGATCAGTGCCATGGAGAATCGTTTGCTGTCAGAAGGCAATGTCAGCAACTTGGGGCAATTTGCCCAGGCTTGGGGCCTTCAATTTTTGTTGGGAGGAGCTGGGGGAAGGCTGAAACTCACGTTAGGTCACTTCCTCCTGGCAGCCTTCAACGATTTAACTGGATTTAAACCCCCCAACCTGCATAAAAGATGATCTTTGAAGCATCTTGTTAGGCTGGAAGTTGGAAGACAAGGTTGATACATCAGCATTGATATGGTGATTTCTAGGTGTTTTTTCTTATTGCCTAGCTCACAAGTTCAATGCGGTGGCCCTGGTTGTGTGTTTCCTCGTTGTCTCCAGGCTCTTGCATCCAATGCTCCAGATATGGGTTTATCTCCAGATGTTGCTCGGGTTGGACATTGGTTGGGGTAAGATGTTGCATGGTGGGTATCAACTTTGAGGTTTGAATGTTTTTTTCTGTTGGGTGGATCCCAAACTTTCAGTTTAACTCACCTGTCCGGTGTCCTGGAATTTACCGAAAGAAACTGGTTCTTTAGAATATGTTTTTTGCGGATTGGACTGGAATCCAACTGACTCTTGTTGGATTGAATGCAGCAGACATATTTTTTAATGCAATGTTGTGTATATATTTTGTTCATACATATATATATATATACATATTTACTTATTTACATACATATCATATTTGTTTAGTTGTTTATCATTGTTTTATATTGTTTTATCCTGGAACCCAAATGACCCCTGTTATGATTGGAAAAAACTAACCCTCTTTTGGAGGGTTGTGTCGCCCAAAAATAGAGGACAAACAGATTGCAGGATTGTATATATATATATATTTATATACATATATTTACGGTATAATATATTAGTATTGATTATATACATCGACCAACAGACCAACAACCTTAGTCCTCAAAAAGCTCTTTAACAGAAAACTAAGGAATGGGATCAGATGTTATCCACGTTACGGCAACTCTATGTGCGATTGTTGGATGGGCCATTGCAAGTGAACACCGATGCAGCCGAGAACAAGGCACCTGCGGATGAGAGCTTTAAGAAGGTGCCAAAGGGGGTGGAAGTGGTTGGGATGATGGAGGTATTAAAGAGGTGAAGGTTTTGATGTAGATGGAGATGAGGGTGATGATGATGGTGGCGACAAACTATCCATACATAGATATATATATAATATCATAATTAATGACCTTGATATACCTTGATATTGATCTTTGACGATGATGCCTATGGTGAGTTTGGTGTTGCTGCTGGTCCCAACTCTCAGTTTGGAGCCTCCCATGCACCACTTGGAAGTTCGCAGTGGATCAGTTGGATCAGATGATATCATTCCCGTAAGAACCTGTAACATGATTTCCCATTTTAGCCGCTAGTGAAAAGGGAAAAGGCATAAGTAGCATCATCAGCACTTATACAAAAAAAAACAACAACTTCCCCTCCCGACTTCCGCCAAAACAACGGGCCACCACTAAAACCCCGCGGGGTTTTGTGAGGAGAACCAAAATCGAGATAGCATACGTATGGATCTGATGGTAGATCATTGGGCGAAGCTTTTGGCACATGGATGTTCAGAACAGGAGCCTGGAAGCTTAGACATTTTTGACTTTTTTCCAACAGGATGTGCCCAATGAAAGTTGGTGTTTGTGGTGACTTACTAGGTAATTACCTGTAGTTTTCTTACTTCATGGGTGTCCAATGTTATGAATGATATGATAGTATAGATTTATTGTGCAACCTCATGTTTTTCACATATTTCTGATTTGTGAAGATATTTTTGCGGTACCTGGAATAAGGCTTTGCACTCCCTTGAAACGAGTCACAGTGTTTGATTACTATCCACTGATTGTTCATCCAAGCGTGAAGTGACCGAAACTGAATCCTCCGTAAGCCGTGACCATGGAAGCATCAAATTTTCGTTTAGGCCTACTCGCGGCCATGTTTACAACCAGGCTTACTTTTCTTTTGCATTTCTGCTTGGCTGTGTTCATCGGTATTTCACGTTGTGGCCAAGCATGGAAGAAGTGTTTCTAAGAGCACATGCGTTTCTTTGTGCAGTCTTTTGGACTCAACTGTTTGCAAACATCATGGAAGTCCTGGTATTGCGAATGAATTGATGACTGGTCAAGCTATATACATGTTTCTGATGATTCACGGTGGTGAGACCTTCTAGATGAATATCAGGATATGTTTCAATATTTTCAATATCACTTCCATACCATTCATATGCCAGGTGCTGGTTGTGACATGAGGCTCTGAGACATCACAGCAAATTTCCGGAAAAAACACATGGGTAGAATTGCGCTATCCAGCGCAGCCGGCGGTTTTAAAGAAAAATATGTATTTGTTGTTTGTCTTGGGGAAATTGATCCAATTTGAATACTGTAATATGTTTGAAGCAGTTTCAATCAGGTTGAAACACCTACTAGAATATGTGAGGACAAACTAGTCTGTGGTTGGGATTTTCCGGAATCCATCGCCAACAGATTCAATCGTATGTAATGACGACAACTTTCAACAATTAAACACCCAAGCCGCGAAGGAATTGATTGCATGTTATAGCTTATCCTACTATGTGTGTCACAGAACCCAATGTAATTCCTAATGTGCAAAAGACGATAACATGTAGATATACTAATTTCTATTTTAGATAATATGAATACGGACCATTATGAATATATATATATATATGCATTTTGTTTTTTTATTCATAAATATATATACAATATATCAATACATAATTATATCAATATATCAATCTAGTAGGTTGTAGCACTAGAATTTATTTTATAAATATGTTAAACAACTTGCAGTTTGGTCATGTGTTACCTCCAGCCTCGTAGCACAACTGTCACCCACCGATGGCCACAGCGTTTAATGTCAAGGTCCAATGAACTCTTCAAACGTTGTCCTGAAACTCGGATTTTCAAACCCACTTGTAGCAGTCGGAGACATCTCATGACCTCGGGTTGGATGAACTTGGCCTTTTTACAAAGAGAGATGTTGAGCTTACGGAAATGGGACTTTTCGTTGATCTTATCATGGCTGGTCAACCAACCCCCCGCCAACGTCCCCCCGCAGAAATATGGGCCTTATTTCTAAGGGGGTACGCTAGGGTGGGTTGGTTGACCAGCCATGACCTAAGGTGACATATGAATTGTTGACAGCTGACGTGTTCCTCTTGATAAGTGTTTTTTCCGTGTAAGTACAAAGTATCATGCATCCTAGGTTGTGCAGGATGTAGGCCATCAAGGTATATTTCAACTATATACTTCACTTCTTTGCCATATATTATGGAAAAAGTCGTTGACCAGTAATGGGAGGAATCACATGCTAAAAGCTATATTGATTTGTCTCTTTTTCGTAGTTTTTGTTGACATTCTCAGGCTGTTTCCAAGTAAGTTCGATGTTTTAGGATAGACAAATCCAACAGTGACAGTCTATGACCTTCAGCAAAATAGGCTTCAACGGGAAGAGACCATGCTACTCCCGGATACTGTTTTTAGTGACAAATTTTACTTCTTCCAGACTGGAAGATGGAAATCAATCTGAGGCATACCAGGTTGCATATTGTACAACTACAATGCCCATAGGATCCATGGGAATGGTTTATTTTCCTACAACCAAGGTTGATTTTCATGGTTTTCATGTAGGTAAATATACCATTTTTCCATGGATCCGTAATGGGATGGATATGACTTCAATACCAGTCTTAGTGAAGTGAATTTCAGCCTGGATTTCCGCTGGTGCCTTCCGGGGCCACTTATTTGATTTAAAACTGAGGAAAAGTGGAAGGTGAAATTGGCCCAGAACTTGCATCCCGGCTTTGAAGCTGACTTTTTGTTGGATGGTTTGAGCTGACATGGACTGAGGTGGTGTGAATGCATGGTCCAGGTATACATGAATGGACTAAGTGACCCTGGTCCTTTTTGTTGAAACCTAGATACTGCGCAATCAGAAAATTCTATTCCTTTTACTTACTCAACATCGGGAGGTAGAAGCTGGATGTTACATCTCGGAATCATAGAGGTTGGAAAGCTATCTCCACGCAATCAGGTGGCATATATGTAAACTTGTTCGTGAATTGGCACCATGAATTGCTATTGGCTGTGAGTATATGTTTGTGTTGTTGATGTGTAGAATGCAGGATATGTACCTAACTATGTATATGAAAATGTATATATGTATATTTACATGTATGTATGATGTTTAACACCACTACAGTATATCATATTAGAATATTGCTTTATGCAGGATATACCTATTTTTTATGGCACTAGATAATCACCTTCAAAAGTGCCTTGGTAGTGTGATATGTTCGTTCCCAGGAGGGCATGTATATTAGCATAGATTATAAGAATACTTTTGATGGAATCCCAAACAACCAGGATCAACCAGGTGGGATGGTGCAAAAACACTTTTTCGCACCCTTTTTCCACTGTGCGGAGAACGTAAAAACGTGGTCACTGAGACCCAACGATGCACTGGCCAACAAGTTTTCCCGCTCTCGTAACAGGAGCGTTTGCAGCCTGTGCAATGTGACTGGCCCTCGGGTAGGAGAAGCACACACTACGAGGTAAGATGGCATGGCGCAACCCAGGCCAAAACAGCACCAGATTAATCGGAATTGAAGCAAGGCGTAGAGCCAACGTGGCAACAAATCGGATATAAGGGGAGCACCTGACGTGCATCCCCCACCTAATGAGTTCTGACACAAGATCACTACCCCGAGATTGAGAGAGAGCTTGGGATTCTCTAAAAACATTGTGTTCATCACCAGTCGCACCATTCAACGGTAAATACAGACGATTCATGCCGAGGAATCGAAACCACACACCCTGCACCCCATACCTTTGTGCCAGACGTGCCATGTGAAAGGATAGGCTCTTTGCAACAACGGAGAGCTGGCTGTAATCCCAACGACCCGACTGCGAAGAAACATCCAATTGAGACCTCTTTGTACGCAGAGCATGAGTGACAACCGCCTCGACACGTTTTTTTTTCCCACCCACTACATGGAGCAGGAACCTTCTGATCTTCTAGAGCATTACCCAGCCTGGGATATGAGAAAGGCTGCCGTAGACTCCACCAACTGTTGCACTGTAGTTGCAGATGAAGAGGAGTGTCCAAGCGAAAGGTGGCCCCCAAGAAGATGATACCAAGGAGCAGACAGTTGACTATGGGAGACAAACTACTCAAAACAGCTACCGGGCATGGCGACACTAGTGATCAACGTACCCAAGGCTTGGCTAGCACCGCCCCCCGCGTCTGGTACGAGCTTGGGCCAGGGGCTGGTGCAAAAACCCTGCAAATAATGGCATAAATTACCAACCTCAGCTGGTGATCGCCGGATTTCTTCCATCAGCAGTATCACACACCCCCGAAGATTAACAGCTTGAAGCTGAAAATGATGGGCCTTGGTTCAGATGATTTTTCCTCATTTCAGGGGGGAACCCCTATTCTCAGGTGAACCAGCCGTTAATCTTCCGGGGTCTAGCTCATTACCATACGGATGTTTCCGAAAATAGTGGTACCCCCAAATTATCCATTTCAATAGGGTTTCCCACTATAAACCATCCATTTTGGGGTACCCCCATTTTTGGGAAACACCCATATTGGAATCAGCTACTCGAATTCACTCGGCTTGACAAGGATCGACTCTTGGTGGAGTCGTTATCAAGAAGAAAGGGATCGCGAGAGCAAGCAGGTGTTGTACTTTTCTTTGGGGGGGGGTATGGGAAGCACATATGTGTGGTGAATATTGGTGAATTGAATTAATAGAAACTGCAGTGTGTTTAGTGCAAATATTTAGGCAATTTTATGAACATGTACTATTTGGATTATGTTTACGCTCTTTCTTTTTCGCAAGCTTCACCTAGTGTTCTTGGCTAAAGCTTATGCCTTGTGGCGTTCTGGTTGAGAGAGCTCTGTAGAACTGACGAAAGGTCTTCTGCACAGAAACCAACCCCAGAATCCTCAGAAAGCAGGTGGATTTGGAATCCTGCTAGAGTTGTACAAGATCATTTTAGTTTTCCAAAATCAGTTGCACTGTTCAGAACCATTCAAACAGAATGACATGTCAAATTAATGTTGTTTTTTTGAGGTGGCAAATTTACGAGTTAACTAACTCAGGGCGGTTTTTGTTTTGCTATGATAATGAGTTTCACTATCACTGAAAGTTGGAGTTCCAACATGTCAGTTTCATTCATTCTTTGGAGGTGACAATTTGGGAGTTATTTCGTTACATCCGGCGGTTGTTCTGCGTTTGTATATATATATATATATCAGATTCCATCTCACAGTAAAAACAAATATTTTTCACACCTAGTTTCTTACAAACAACACGGGTGGGTGTTGTCTGTTGCTTATCTCGCAGGCAGCTTTCCAACAAGAACGTCCCGATGGTGGTTGGCAACATCAAGGTGGCAAGAAAGTCTCAGAGATCACAGTGACATGTCAAACGTTTTGGGTTGAACGGTGTCATTTCCTAGGCATCCAGTCATTCCCGAGGTGAAGGGTGTTTTAGGGATCGACAAAAATGACAAAACACCAATGAAACAAAAGATGAACAAAGCAAACACCAGTAACAGAACAAAAAACACATTCTTAACACCAAAAACATGGGATGATATGGAATGTGTATTCAAACTATATTCTTTATGGAATGTTGAAGCGTGGTGCTCTCAAAATTTCAGAATGCAAAGTCATCGATGGAAAAGAGCACCTGACTCTTTTTGAAGAGTGGATTTGTGTATGCCAGGGCATGAGAATCCACAGTGACTTTTTTGTTGGTATGATGCTTTGTAGTCCATGGGCCATGCTGATTTTGGCTGAGTCTTGGTAATAGGCAATATGCCATACGCAGGTTAAGGAACATCTTCAATTATGTTGATTTTGATTTCTCAGTTGCAATTTGATACGATGGGAACAGCAGCCCATATGCCATTGCACATGATGAGTTCCGCCCGTGTGAAAACACATAAGTGGCAAAGATATGTTGGGGAAAGTTACGGACATCCATTTAAGAGACATGACTAGACATTGAGCAGATCATTTCGATTGTCCTATTCGAAAGGTCGGATATGTTTGCATTCGTAGTATGTAATCTGTGTTTTCATTGGCGGAGGTTTGTTACAAATATTTCCATATGTTTTTTGGCATATTTATTGGTTGGACATGTCTTTGTCACTTCACAGGCCGTTGTACTCATAGGTTTTTATCTTGCCCCCCGGATGGACAAATTCGTAACTTGAGTTTTTTTTAGGGCAGTGGCGAAATTATATGAAATTATCTCATTAGGGATCGGGTAACATTGTATCATTCAAAAAACTATGACCTATATAATTGTTATATATCTATTTATATTTATATATGCCCATAGGATCCATGTATGGCATATTTACCTACATGTACCATAAAAATCAACCAAATGTATGTAAATATACGTACCATACATGGAGCCTATGGGATGTATGATATATACATGAAGTACTTGTTTCCATGTGAATCAAGTGACTGTGTGGTTCGGATCATTGTCCAGATCGGCCTCAAACACTGGACCATGACAAACGACCTTTCCTGGTTTCTGTTGTCACATCTGATCTCTGTATATAGTCTCATTGTGTGTTGATGTCTTGTGAGGTGAACACCCCTGAAGATTAGCGGCTGGTACATAATCACGGAGGTTTGGTTCAGATCATGTTCCTTTCTTTTCATGGGTGATGGCTTTTGGTTCCAGCCGTTAATCTTCCAGGGTGTGTGAAGATGATCCATCTGTCAACATCCAAGGTTGGATCGATCGTCAGTGGAACAGTGACCAATTCATCCAATACATTTGGAGTTTATGTCAACTTTGGATGTGAGAAGGTGGGAAATTTTCGTGGGAAGTTCAACAGTTCGCCCCTGCAAAAATGGTGCTGGGAAGACTCGGAAGACTAAGGTGACTTTTCAGGTGCTATGTTAGTTTCATGGAGTGTAATCAATGTTGGATGATGAGTCGATGTAGCAGTAGTGGCGGGGGTTGGATGCTAGAAGATTCATGTCAGACTTCTTTTTGCTTGAAACATGCTGTCCTTGTAGGTAAAAATTGGATAAAATTGACTTCAGTGGCAGACCAGTGCTTTCAAAGCCTTGTTTTGAAGGATGTAACGTAAGGAAAATCATGTGAACACATGCATTTGCAAGTGCATTTTCTTGAATTGTGTAGAACATTGAGCCTTTATGATTTCATTTATATAAGTCTACTTGGTGTTTTTTGGAGATTCGTGGTGTAGTTCTGCTACCAGTAGCAAGTGGCTGAATAGCCGGGGACTTCCTTGCAAAGGCAACCGAACCGAACTTGATTGCCATCAACCGAACCTGTACTTCGTGGATTGAAACGTAATGTCGTTATTTGAGTACGTAATGTTTAGTACCACTTTACTAGTAGATCGAGAGGTTCTTGAACTTGAAACCATCACTGTGAATAGCTGGAGTAACAAGCCTTTTCACTCGATTTCTCCACATCAAATATCAACAAATATTATCATATCATTATGTTTCTTTTAAAACAACAACTACAGTAGTTCTTTGATGCCAGCTGTGACCAAACCGTCAATGAATGATTCCCTCCAGGATGGCAAGTTGTCTGTGCCTACCAGTGATTGGAAGAAGTTCCGCGTGGGAGATAAGGTCGATCGTATGGCCACTTGGAAGCAAACTGTTGGTTGGGGGATGTCCTCCATGCAGACCTAACAGATTTTCAGGGCGGAAACCAGCACCTAGTATTATGATAAATAGTTTGCTGGTGGGGTATGGAGGCTGTTTCTTGTTCAAACATGTATCATAAATTGGTCATGGTCGTGAGCTTTATCAATTCGCTACTTGTTTGTCTCTCGAAGAACCTTGGTTCATCATGGTTCATCCCGTTCTATCAAGTTACAGAGTTGGAAAAAGCGGCCAAAGTCGAAATCAGTGTGTTTCTAGGTGGTTGTTTCAATTATATTTTACTTTCACCCCTACATGGGGAAATGATCCAATTTGACTAATATTTTTTCAAGTGGGTTGAAACCACCAACTAGGTTTGTTACCGGGGGTTGTAGACTGTAGACTCAAGTGTTTTAAAGACATCTTTAAGTCCAGATGGGTGGCGCATGTTTCTCTCGTTTAAATCACCACCATTCAGGTGGTGAACAAAGTCAATGTGGCAGCTTGGCTGGAAAAAACACTGGGTGCCGGGAATAGGATACTTTCTCACAGTTTGAGTTTTATTTGCCATGGCTTGCAAGTGTCTATGAATCATTTTTTTTTACAGTTGAAAAGGGAATCTACAATCTAGTTTTAATGTACAACATCTGGCAGACTAGTGGGTAGGCCTTTTTCCATATCCCAGCAAAAACAGCATTGTACTCACGCCAATGTGAACCAATTCACCCATCAACAGTATGACATGTATGACCTACGTTGATAGGGAATGCAAGCTGTAACCCAACTGGCAATGGACCACTGTTGGTTCAGAAAGAGTGAAAGAATTTGGCAGAACTGGCAGACACCGGACACCTCCCGATAATTCTCCAAGCAGGCTAATATTTTGTTCAACGAGGTTAGGAGATCAAATCGAGTATGGAACTTAATTTAATCTCTCCTCTTCCAAGTGCTGTCTCAAGTTCTTATTATAATCTCATCAAGTGAGATGTGATTGTAACATGTTCCTGCGCCTGGCCATTTCTGTGTCCCATCATCTGCAATTTCTCACGGGGAATGCACTAGGGTATACTCGTACCTTTCAGGGCACATTGGTGTACTGTCTGCCATAACTGCTGCAAACAGGTCAAATAAAGTTCCCTTATGTAGGACTGCACACTTCCTACACAATGACAGAATCGGTGACCTCGAGTCTCAAGAGAAAGAAGTGGTGCCGTCTGCCGTTTATGTATATATTTGTATCTGTCCATATCCTGTGAAAGGTGCACACACAGTAATTGTGTTTGATTCGAATTGCATCTAACTCAGTTCTCAGTTCTCTATCTTAGTTATATGTCACAATGTTATTTCATGAGTTTTTCATCAGTCACGACTTAGCTAAACATAAACAGGCTTATAGGGTCACAATCCATCTTTGGCAAGTCTATCTGCAGCTGAGTTCAAGGTGCCCCCCCCTTTTTCATTCGAATCATTTTTTTTCCACCAATACCATGCCCCCAAATAGCTCCCCCCC
>DF242002.1:15180-32796 GCA_000507305.1 Breviolum minutum Mf 1.05b.01 | reverse complement strand
CCTTCAAGAAAAAAAATAGGGCCTGTATTATTAAGGAATTTATGACTAAGGGATCCATGCTGGGGAAAAATAATTCGTAGAAAACTGGTTGGTGGTTTCAAATATTTGTTTTTTTATGTTCATCCCCTAATTTGGAGGAAATGATCCAATTTGACGAGCATATTTTTGCAGGTGGGTAATATTCAATCACCAACTAGAAAATAAGGCCAGCTTTTTTAATGGAGGGTTCCCCCCATGGCATATGGGGAGGGGAGGGAATCGATTCCCGGGTTGAAAATGTCGCCATGTGAGGATCGGAAGTTTGTGGATTTGTTGGTGGTGGGATCCAAAGGTCAATCGATTGGCCTGGAAGCCTCTAAACAGGTCCCAAACAACCACGGGTTGAGAGTGGGGAGTTTGAAGTGGGGATGTTAAGTGCCAGATGGGTGAAAACATACAAAGTTTTGTAAGTGGTGATTACATAGTAGTAAATGAGATAGAAATGCAACGGCATTTTTGTTGTTGCAAGTAGTTGTGATGTAGATGAATTAATGGATTTATGAAAAGATGTTGTTCGATTTTTTGTAGGCCGTTCCTGATGTGTCAATGATCACCTGTGTGTGTTGGGACGAGGTTTGGAGCCAACATCTCTCATGGCGAATGAAAAAGATTTCCATCTTTGGGGGTTCTAAGGATTCTAAGGGGCCACTAGAAAAAGTGTTGACATGGTAAGGTGGCTGGTGGCTGGTGGATGAAATCATGCATTTAGAGATTCCATTTCTGACTATCATAGACCAGTGAACAATTTAGCGGCATGTTGTGAAAAAGTTAAACTTTCTGTGAAAAAGGGGTACATTTTTTGTGGCAGAATGAAAACTGTGTACGTGGCAGAATAGTCGTAAGGAGCCTGGCAGGTACCAAACTCAATTGCAATTTTTTCACACATATATATAGAACTTCTATGCGTATTGAAGAGATAGCCGAGATAGCCTTCTTTGGTTTCCACTGGGATCAGTAAATTTTCCCTACTCTATAGGTAGTATTGACCTTTATTGAAAAGGCACAGTGGCATAGCACCGGCAAAAGTTTGGAAGATGATGTTTCCTTCGGGCTCCATCACCTGCCTCAAAAAGCGTTCTACTACGCCCAACTCTACCATTGATCCTCAAGCTTCACCCTGTTGAGTCAGCTGATGACGCTACCCGGCCGCTACCTCTTTTTATCCATTCCAAGTTGGTCCAAGTTACAGGATCACAACTAGCTGGCTCCGTCGGTGTTCAATGGATTGATGCTAGCAGCTTTTATCGCAATTACAATGTAATGTACCCATCATATCCCATCATCTCTTCCCACTTTCGCTCTGCGCACCCCCCTTTTAATGGGAAAGCTATCCACCAGGTAGCGCAAAGAGCTTTGCGCTGGATTTCTTCGAGCCCTGAATTGCGAAGTACTTTCATGGCATCCTGGCGGAACCAAACTCAACGGATTCACGTCAATGCTGACGTGACTGTTGATGCTTGTAGGTATTTGGAACATGTAGGAGCGGTGTGGTGTGGAACTGGTTTATTTAAAGTTTGCGATGGACCTGGATTTTGATGGATGCATGGGTAGGTTGCAGAATGTTTGCCATAATTACCCTGTTTATTGTTTTCTGCAGGGGGCCATGTGCAAGAAGCCACAGACTTACGGATGATTGTATTTTGGTCTATGAATGTGATTCTGTGATTGCTAAAATTATCATCGGTTGTTGTTGTTGTTGTTGTTGTTGTTGTTGTTGTTGTTGTTGTTGTTGTTGTTGTTGTTGTTGTTGTTGTTGTTGTTGATTGTTGTTGATTGTTGTTGTTGATGATGATGATGATGATCTTCTTTTTTCTGCGCTTGTGTTTGTTTGTGTCTTCTTTCTTGTACATGTTGTTTGTCCATCTCAGCTTATCTTATTTTATCCTGCCTACTTTTTTGGTGGCTCCATGTGCCAGAAATCGCATGAACTCACCAGGCGGTTGCTGTCCAATGAGGTAACTTCTTCATCCCCCAGGCATTCCTATAGGTGTATACCCGTTGGCTTCCAACAGGGATGGGATGACCATTCCACATCCACACGAATCAAAAGAGCAACTGTTGTTAATTGAAGGTTATTTGAAATGCCTGGAAATGTTGATGTTCCAAGTTTGGATCAAAGGTGGGAGAGTTCCCCATTTACACATGCTTCGGAACAGGTTTAAACTGTATGATGCACGGTCGCTGACGTAACGGTCGTCGCGGAAGAACGCAAGTACATGTTGCGTGTGTATGGCACACGCCAAGCACGGAAGCTGACAATACAAGCATATCATCAAATCATATGGATTCAAACAGGATGTTAGTGGATTTTTTTTACAGCAATAGCTCTTGATACAAATTGTATCAAGGTACACCTTCCTTGACATGTTTTTAACAACCTTGGTAATATGACTATTCTGAGTCGGGTTCCCCGGTGGGGTGATGTAAACTGGAAGACTGGTTCGGAGAGTTTGTTACGAAACCCCCGAGTGGGTTCTGTGCACTGCCCAGTTGCAGCATACTAAAACTGTTGAGTTACGTTGAGTTTCAGGCTAGTGCATGGCATTGACTGAACAACCTATAGCTGTCAATGACGATTTTGTCAGTATACTCATTGGTCCTACATGCAACTTGTTTTTGCGAAACACCGAATTCATTAAATCATTACGAAGATATATAAGTTTCGTCGCTTCGCATTTTTATGTTGTCATCACTGCAATGCCAATCTAAGGTAACATTGCAGAAGATGTTAGCCAAACTGATTGTTGCAGAACCTTGGATATTTTAGATGATTTCTTCTGTTGGCAGGGTAGAAAGTGTGCAGGCCAAGGTCATAGATTCCAGTTTCTGGCGAAACCTCTCGAGTGAACAATGGGATTTGCCACCAGATCTGATGTTGGACATCCCTGTGAAAAAAAAACAACCAATTTTTGGCTCCCAAGTTCCACTGCGTGAAAAACACATTAACACCTGGCTGGTTGAGGAATTTATTCGAAAGTGACGGCGAAAAGTTGGGACCTTTCTCTCCACAAGTCCCAACGAGTTCCAAGAATTCATTGGGGTCCAACAGATGACAGGGATCATTTGTATGGGGGGGATCAAACAATGCAAATTTACGGTAGTTTTGATCAATTTCCGCTAAATAGTGCATTTCCGCTAAATAGTGCATTGTTTAGCTGGGTCATATATAGTGACCCTGGTATGATTCCGGAGCCAGGTTTTGTCTGGGTGGTTTTGGTGGTTAAAACGGCAGCACAACATGGTGTTCCCGGCCTCAACAGGGGGACATCACAGATCTCCTCCGAAAATTACCGTATAACTTGGTGAGTTGGTAGAGTTTCCTGTAGAGAGATCTTTATTTTTAGTGCTAAGCAACCCCATATATATTGAGTAGCTGTTTGAAGGAAAGACTTGTACTGTAGAGTAGCCACAAATTTCAACATGGAAACCAAAAATGATGGCTTTGTGTTAAATGTTTCTCTTCTAAGGGGACAGGACTCTGAAAACAGGGGACCTGGATGGTTTTTTCGATGTATTCTGAAGCTTGGTGGGTTCAAAAGATTTCAAAGAAGTGTGTCCGGAAATCCGCTGTCCCGCTCAGAAAATGAATGCGCAGATAGCTTTGCTTAATGGGCTTACTTGTGAACTTCCACTCTTGCCGTCTTCTACGGTTCAAGATCTGAGGGCAGCGGCCCATGAAGCCTTTAGGCAAAATTACCTCAAATTTGTCACTGCCGACAAGCGGGTCCTAGTCAACCCAGAAGAAACCTTAGAAGAAGCAGAGATAGAGGACGGAGAGTGCGTTACAGCTCTGGTAGTTAAGCCACAAGTTGCAACAACAGAACAGGCTTATGCCTCGTGGTCTCATGGAGATACCGCAATCGTCACCTGGGGTAGTGCAGAATTTGGCGACAGTTCTGCGGTTCAAAATCAGCTCAGGCGTGTACAGCTTCAGGCCACGCAGCGCGCATTTGCTGCAATTTTGGCAGGATGATCCGTCGTGACCTGGGGTAATGCAGGCTTTGGCGGTGACAGTTCTGCGGTTCAAGATCAGCTCAGGGCTGTACAGCATATTCTTGCAGATGGATCCGTCGTCACCTGGGGTATAATGCAGGCTTTGGCGGCGACAGTCACGCAGCGCGCATTTGCTGTGATCTTGGCAGATGGATCCGTCGTGACCTGGGGTATATGCAGCAGATTCAGGCCACACATGGCGCATTTGTGTTGCAATTTTGGCAGATGCATCCGTCGTGACCTGGGGCGATCAAGGGTGTGGCGGCGACAGTTCGGCGGTTCAAGATCAGCTCAGGGTTGTGCAGCAGATTCAGGCCACAGATGGCGCATTTGCTGCAAGCTGCGATTTTCGCAAGTGGGATCAGTCGTCACTTAGGGTAGTACATGAACAACCTGTGGCCTGAATCTGCCTTACCTCCCTGAGCTCACCTCGAACTGCGGAACTGTTGCCACCGTACAGCGTTCAACTCGATGAAGTACACCGTACTGCGGCAACAGTTCCGCAGATCGAGATGAGCTCAGGGATGCCACAGTATGTTCATTTGCTGTGATTTTGGCAGATGGATCAGTCGTCAACCTATGGAGGTGACAGAGCAGCAGTTCTATAGATGAGGTTTGCTCAGTGTAGTTGTGTGCGCTGCATGTTTGGTTGAAAGTTCCATGCTGCTTCAATCATTGACCATGGGAGCAGGGGTGTGTAGTTCGCGCCCAAGGGTCCCATTCCAATGGACTCTCTCAATGTAGCCCTCCCTGAAACTAACATAGGACCCGAAAATATGGCATCCCAAAAGGAGAGTAAAGTCTTCCAACATCTTCCAACCATCCGTTTTCGGGGGCTATGGTAGTTTCAGGGAGGGTGATAAAAAATTAATTGCATATGAATCATATGATACTTTTCCATTGTTAGATAGATAGGTTGTTTGCTTTTATTTAACACCGTTTGTTCGTTGGTTTGCTCGGCTTCATGTGTCATAAACAGGAACCATGGAATAAGATCACCTGCATGAAAACGTCCAATGACAAAATGTAATCCACGAGGTTCTTTCAAAACGAGCCTGGATATTTCGGTCAGCTTGTGGTATCATCATCATCCAAAGAATTACTGTAGGTCAGTTGCAAGACATACACAAGTGATACACATATCAAAACCCAAAATCAAAAAAAGTTCTTGAGCTGGTGAATTGCAATCGCGCCCTTGGAATCGGCACCCCACATCATCCATGGGAACTGAGGGAACGAGCGAACAATTTGAACCAAGCCTCGATTTGTTAGGCTGGGAACGTTTCGTGTCGGGATGTGACGTGTGCAAGTTACATTTTCATCAGCTCAGGTTCAGCTGTATTGGATGCTGCTGGGCTGAAAGGGAAAACATGCCCCCTCCAATGTCCCCCCCCAATTTTTGTTTGACCATCTCGAAGGGCTTGGAGCTGGAATAACTGCGAGTTTGGTGTTGTTTCCTATTTCTTAGCAATTGGATGCAATTGGGTGATTGTTGTTGTTTCCGTTGGAGTTTCACCATCTCACGCCCCTACTGAACAACAACCCAGGTTCATATCCCCCTTGCAGTGGCAGAAAACCATCAACTTGGCAACCCCAAGATCTCCTGATGCTTCACCACTTGCTGTGAACAGTAACCATTCCACATGGGATCTCTCAACCAAAAAATTCTCATTGGATACGGTATCCTTGGGCAATTCAAATCAATCCCAGGCACTTTTCATGTATGTGCTATATGTACCCACGTTTGCATTGGCAAAAACCAAGTCAACCATCGTTGCAGGTAAATAGGTCATACTAGTTGAGTGTTTGGGATATTTGATGACCTATAGCTGGTCGTTTCACATATTTTTTCTTTTCACCCCAAACCCTGGGGAAATGATCCAATTTAACGTGCGCATATTTAATTCAAATGGGTTGGTTCAACCACCAAGTAGTAACAGACTCGTAGCATCCATTGGTCAATTAATCTTCCGGTCTTCCAGCCTTGCATTGGGGTTTTGGTCATATCATAGCCAACCTGAAAAGCTTTCCCAATTTCACAGGTACGTTTGTAACAAAGTTTATACATACACCCCAGGTCACGAATTAGTAAATCAAGGTTACAGAAATTAAGATGACAACATATTCATCATGTTTGTAAGCTATCTAAAAAAAATAAACATCTTGAGGACATATTTATTGCCAGATGGGTCGCTTAAAAAAACACCATGTTTTGTTTTCCCCGGGGGGGTTCGTTCCTTCGATTTCTCGACAGGAACTGCACTAGACGCCAAAGAGTTCCTTGGAGACGGCTGTTTTTGAGGATTTTTTTGTTTGGAAGCGTGCCTGTGGTAGAAGGTGGGCCCCGGATCGATCGATCGTTATAAATGGAGTTTTTTTTTGGCCCCTATAAATGGCCAAAAAAAAATAGGTCACTGGGGCCACTGGGGTTATTTCATCCCTCTAAGTGGAGTTATGGGCCCCTACTTTAACACTGGTAGGGGCCCACCTTGTGCACAATGAAGAACAGGTGAATTCCAACGGAAGTAGCTCTGATTTTTGGAGGACATGCGATGTGCATGACACACTGTTGCGGTGCATATATTTCTATGTGTTTGTAAATGTATATGCAATTGTGACAGATTTATGGCATTTATGTCTACAATGTATTCACATTTGTGTGAAAAACTAGTAACTACTACCTAGAATGGGTGCATACAATAGAGGTTCATTGGTAATTGCAGCTAGCAAAAGTCTGAACAAAAATGCGCAGGCTGCCAGAGTACCATTCTAAGCTAAGTATGCTTCATGAATCAAACAACCAAATGTGAAGTAACCATTCCCTTCCCCAAAGAGGTCCCATTCCTTACTCAATGTCTGAATGCATGACCTTAGTTGTGATCATCGCCCCTTGCTTAGTTCCAGATACTGGTTCGAAATGTTTCTGAATTGAATAATTTGTTGTTAGCGTTCAAGGATGTCTTATCAATGTATCCAATATGTTTGTTCTATTCTATTATGGAAACCTTAAGTTGACTCCAAAATGGTAAGACAATGTAAGACAGGAGGGACCGGTGCTGTGCCAGACGCTTGTCTCTTGGGGATCTATGAATTTGTGTACCTCCTATGGTTGGGGCAATCCATTGGGAGTGGCATGATGGAAACGCATAGGAAAGTGTTTGAAATTGAGCGGAAGAGTAGTAAATCCCAAATCAAAAATGGCTTTTGTTCTGTTTGTACTTCGGGAACACAATATAGGAAGACTTCACGTTTCGGTAAAACACCCTGGAAACTAAATCATTTTGTTTGTTCTAATCAATGAGCTCGTTTCGAAACAATATGAACCGATCCTGGCCACATCACATGCAACGGGGTGCTACCAGCTACCAAACAAACGGTCACGTCGTTGGTTTCTGTCATCACCTTTTAAAGCCCGAGCCAACGAGGTCCATGCGTTTAGTACACTTGATCTTGGACGAGAAGCCTACAACAGCCCTCATCAAAGTCACCTTGACGTGGCTGAGCAGGTGGGAAAAAATTAGATTTTGTGTGAATCGTAACCTTTCAAGGGGCATTTTTTTGGGTGGAATGATATGGTTGATGGAAGAAATCCTGCACCACCTGGGATGTATGATAGCTGGTACATAAATGGTATAGACATTATAGACTACCTATCAACTGGTGCAGGATTTCAGCCATCAACAGTACCAAAGACAGCAAAAAAATCCAAGTGAAGGTGAAGTCTTGAAATGTGACATCAACCACACCTGAAAAAACTCTTCCGGCAGGCAGAGAAGTAGAATGTCTACCTTTTTTTTTGTTGGGTGTATAGATCCAACATATTATAGATGGAAACACATTTGCGACGTTGACATGGGAGCGGTCCACTTTGTTTTCACGAGGCAAGTCCACTATGCTTCACTTGGCCCGTAACATCGTTGATTCGGATTGATTTAGTGTTGCTTCAGGGGCAAGTAGCATAGCTATAGCATAGCTTGATTTATTTGTATTGTAATACTTGGATGCAGTTGGATTTGATGCAATTGTAACATTAGATTAGCATGTCAATAAACCCGCCCCCCCCCCCACCAAAAAAACATCCTCGAACTCCTAAACTCATGGAATCTCATTGCGGACCCTCCCGAATCGAATCTGTGACAGTCCACTGAAACCGCCAGGAGTTCGCCGGACGAAGCGGTGCGTTTGTGGCCCAAACTCATCAGTAGCAGAGGGAAGGAAGTCCAAAGCTCGGACTTTCAGATACCCGGTTTCCAACCTAAAGAACATTTTTGATAGGATCCATGGGATTGGTATATTTACCTACATTTACCACGAAAATCAACCAAATGTAGGTATACCATGGTATACCATACATGGATCCTATGGGATTGAACGTGATGATACTTGTCTTTTTTTGTGTTTCGCGCGCAGACAAGTCGGTTTAAGGATGTTTGAATTACGAGTTCAAATTTGGAAGACTTTGAGGGTTTTCAACCGATTTGCACACCTTCGTCCTACTGTTCGTATTTGTTCATATGATATTCTTTTTTGGTATACATACGTTTAATACATTTGGACATATGAGGTTCATCCTGGCTATTGCTAGACAAATTCGGATATCCATGCACTTTTTGTTTTTCAGGAACTTCAGATTCAGAGGATTGCATACACATGGCCCAAACCAAGGACCTTGCTCTCTTTGTGTTGCTTGGCTTCGAACCCTAAACGTGGATAGACAAAGTTCGGGATGCTTCTTCGGATGTAATGGTGGAGATTTAGATCAAAAATTGTAAAGGCACCAGGTGGCCACTACTGGGTACGGAAGGAGTACAATTATCATTGGTCAACATTGAAGTTTTCAGTCATCAATTTAAAGAGATCCTGTTTGTCAGGAGGTAGGACTGGAAGATGGAGTTATTTTGACCTCACTGTCATCCTTGAAAATGCAAGAAAAAACCTAGACCTAGATGATGGCCGACATCAGGGAGATAATTTTTGAGAAGTTTAGTATCAAAAAACATGGTGCGTTGTACATATTTCATATTTTTTTATTGCAATAGCTTAGGATCAAAATAGATTCGTCACGGCAGTTTAAAAAAACGGCAAGTTGGCAAAAAGGTTGATGTAAACCACTACATGGGAACTGTGCCATTGGTGATTCACAGAATTTTATCAGTTGAATCTGTGGGGTCAGCGACTTGTCAAAAGGAAGAAGTCTCGGATTTTCATGGACTTTGGTTGATTGGTTGTCATGGGCCTGATTTGTTCTAGAGAGTTGGTTGGTTGGGTCATGGATCCCCTAATACGACAACACCTAAAAAGGATCCAACAGAATCCTCAACATCAGGGGTATTATCAGGGGCTAGAAAACACAAACAGGAACTGTGCCCAACAACCAGTACCAGCCAGTTGCTCGAAAAAATCCCAAACAACCACCTGGCATGTCAAAAAATCACCTTAGCAATAATTGTTTTTCAACTAGCAGCATCTGCCAACCTCAACTGGTCATTGCTGAAGCATCAACAGTATTATATATACACCCCGGAAGACTAACATGGAACCTGAGAATACACCCCTGGAAAAGGAAAATCATCTTCCAAACCATCATTTTCAGGTTCTATGTTAGTTTCAGGGAGTGTATATATATTCATTGATAGAAAATTCACAACCCTGGAGATTTCCAGGTGCAAGTCTCTGATGATTTTTACCAACATCTCTACCGCGAGGTGAGCAGCACAACTTGGAGTTGCCCAAGTTTGCCCAGGTGCCGGAAAAGTAGCGTGAAAAACGCCTGTTTTCCTATGAAGTCCGATGTGCTAAAAAAACGACAACTGGGGGTCACGGGGCAATCCTGTGAGAATACCGATAGGGATATTTCATAATATTTCAAGGTAACACCAGCCCTAATCACCAATTTTAAGCATCAGGTTGTGAGGTGTTTGTTATAGATGTTTGTTTTCTATTGATGAGTGTGTGTGTGATGGATTTTGAGCGCGTGTTGCTTCTTTCATAGTAGATCGCAAGTAGTACTTTTCATAGTTGATGTGCATTCTTCCCAATTGGGTGCAATAATTTGACATCACAAGTTTACCTGCAACATCAAGTGTTAACTTGTGGACGCCGCGATTTTGAAAATCCCAAGAATATTCAAGACAGTTGCAAAGCCTGATAGTTACTCTCAAAGTATTTTCAATATTTTTCAGAGTACATCATGCATATGTAATTTCGGAGCTAGTAATATCATAATTTATGTATAATTATTAGTAACGATTATATAGTATATTTATTTTTGATAATAATAATTATAACGATAATAGCAATAATAGCAATAACGGACAATAATGATAACAAGTTTGATGATAATAACAACAATAACAATAATAACAATTCTAACAACGTTTCTTGTTATTGCCATTATCCTTGTCGTTTCAAACGGGCAACTTCATCCCACCCGGAATTTCAGGCGGTGTCCAAGGCCATGCCATCCGAAGCCTTGGCAAGTTTGTGTGCGTCCAAGCTGCCAGAGGCGCGGTCGCCAGTGGGTAGGTGGGGTTGGAGGCGAAGGCCATCCCATCATCTCCTAACAAGGCCGGCTATTAAAGGCCACCACCAGTTTCCTGCAACAAAAAACCGTGACATTGGAGTTGGGTGGTGGGGGGTATCCTTAAATTTCCCCAAAAAAGCACTGACTGGTAGCTTCAAATGAGGTTTGAAGGCCTGAATTTTGAAGGTTTTCATTTTCATCTTGGAAAAAAGGAAAATCATCGGCTCAAACATAATAGTTCCCCAAAAATTAAAGATGGTTCACCCGAAAATTGGGGGTCTCTGGAATGGGAGATGTTTCTTTTTGGAAGCATCATGTTTAGGTTCCATGTGAAACTTGGAGTGTATTCAATGGAGTTATATATTTTTACTAGCTGGAAGCGATCTACAGCTATTGCTAGTTCCACAACCAAACAGCCATGGAGCTGGAGGGATATCCAAAGATCTCGTGAGAATTGAAAGCGATTTGGAATTACCAGGGGCTTTCTGCTACTGCACATTGTTAGCTTCCCATTTAGCGAAAAGGATGCCCCCAAGAAAATATCCTTGCAATATCTCATTTGATGGAACACGACTCTCCAGCTTGTAAAGAAAACAACGGTCAAAAGGATGGACCTTTTCCACTTCCAGGCTTGGATGAAGGGTAAGGTAGTACTGTTGATGGTTCAAGAATCCTGCACCAGTTGATATGTAGTTTATATCCCATTATGTACAGGGTTTTAAACATCCCAGGTGGTGCAGGATTTCTTCCATCAACAGTATCAAGTGACATTGTATAACAACAGATGGTTGTTGATCACCCGTGTCTCTTAAGGCGGAGAAATCCTAGATTTGGGTGAGATCAAAGGCACATATTCTCACCTAACTGCAGACCCCAAAAAGGAACTGTTTAGTAATCCTGGATCCTTTTTATGACAATAGTAACCCCCCTTCCCTCACCAGAAGTTTGATATAGATACCCAAAGTAGATGTATTTGAAAGGAGATACATTTTCCAAACCATCATTTTACATATTTATGTTAAATTTCGCGGGTGTAACCTTTTCTGTCGGGCATTTGAACCTTCAACCGTAGACTCAGACATGATCAGAAATGGTCAACACTTGTTGTCACTTTGAGACGCTGAGGGTGGAAGGTTTATTCTTTCCGCAAACATTTGCAACAATGTCGATGAATTTACTGTAGATGTCCTCTTTTTCAGGAGTCTTCAAGACCTAAATATAGCTTTCGTAAACACAGCTGCTGTATATTGTTTATTTTTTCAATAAAGTGTGAGACCTCAACGTTAAAACGGGAAACGTAGGGGCCCGGTCCTTTTGACAGGCTCGTTTGGCAGCGATCCACGTCCTGCGGGAACAGCACAAGAGCAGCCTGGATTGACAATCAACAAGTGGGCGCCCACTTGGATATCTTCCAAGTTCTCATGTTTTTTCTGAAGGTAGAGTCTCAGATGTCCGAACTTGTTCGTATAGTTTCCGAGCACATTGAACTAAAGCAATCAAGTTAAGTTATACTCATTTAAAAAAAATACCCAGACCCACGTGCATATAGGAACATGTGCAATCTACACACATGCATGTTACATCAAAGTGCAGCCCAGGTGGTGCTCCACCAGAAGCACTGAAGGCTTTGTGCAACGATCCGGTAAGTGTAGTCAAAGCAGCTGCACGAGACCATTGGGCAGCACTGGGAGGTCGCAGTGGGTATGGGTGGGGTGCTTGTTGCATGTTGGTCAACTTGAAGGGAGTTGTTTGCTTTCAAAAATAACATGCTCTATTTTTTTTGTGGTGAGATTCTGGTGATCTTAGGGAATCGGTTTCTTGATTTGCATTCATGTGTGAGTGGTTTTGCTGTGGTTGTTTCGCGGATCTTAAGTCAAACAGTGCTACTAGTAGCAGGGATGTTTATGTCGTAATTATATGTTCTATTCCTTTTCGACTGAAAGGTTTTGAACATGTGTTTTATCCATCAAGTATAGTTGACACATGTGTTTCTTCCTGTTTTTGTTCGTACCTTCAAAAATGGCTGGAACTTCTGGTTCAAAATTGGCCGGCAGGAAAAGACGAAGGTTGGCAAAAGAAGAAGGAAGTCCAAGATGATGAGGAAGAAGATGCTTGGGTTCACATCCTTGCAGTTGAACAGTCTTCCACGCCATCCCTCAGAGATTTGTGTTTGTTTATTTCACTTCAGGTAAGGTCCATCTACGGTAAGGTAATTAGAGCTGGGTTTGTGACCTTTTATTCATCGGTTTTTTCAGGTCGGTGAAATGGAATAGTGCGAAGATGCACAGTTTTGTTGGTTTTTTGTTTGTTATGCATTGGGTCCTGCCACCACTGGCCACTAAATTCTACAAGTAAGGGTCACAGGAAGCTCTGAAAATAGGAATGAACAGACTATTTCTTCGCATTGGCATCGTGGGTTGGGAGCAGGTTTTAAGTTGTAAACTTGCCGGGAACCAGAATGGTAAGTGAAAATTTCCTACGGAAATATGAAAATTTGCAGTGCAAGTTGATCAAACAAAACACACACACACACAAGCAAACATGTTTCGGTGAAACATGAATCTCTCCAAGAAAACGGTAGTGTACCCAAAGTGACTAAGGATGAAGACTAGTGACCTATGTGACATGAAGATCTCTGGTGAAAGAACTGCCCATACTGCAGAGGAAAGGCAGTGGACAGGTCTTATGATTCCAGGAAGGCTTGGTGGTGTTCAACCTAGTCTTAACCAGTACACTCCAGCAATCTAATCTAGCAATATTTGTTAAATCAAGTCGAAGTACTAGGACATACTTCTACACATGGTGGATTTCCATGGCGTGTTCAAGCTCAACCGTATGCTGTAGTAACAGTGCATCCGCTGTGTAAATATTGAAAAATGTATTTATATAGATGCTTGCAAATGTATGAACAAGTAAAGTATTAGATACTTTGTGCGAAAGCAGGCATTTTAAGTCTTTTCGCAGCAAGTCAGTTTGGTTCATTTCTATATTCACAACGCTTTGGAGCAATGAACACAGAGATGATGGCCATGATGGTGATGATGAGACGGAGGACGACCATGAGCCTGACAGTGACCATGACTATGACAATGATGTTGTCAATGATGATGTTGATCATGATGAAGATGAAGGTAATGATGATCATGATAATGAAGATGATGATGCTAAAGATGAAATCGATAAAGTGACAATGCCAAATAAATTGTCGAGGAAATGATGATGACAACATGTGACAGCGATGATGATGATGATGATTATGAATGCTGATGATAATGATGTTCATGATGATCACATGATGATCATGATGATGCATGATGATAATCACGATGATGATGATGACGACGACGATATACGACGACCATGACAATATACGACAACAACGAAGACGACGAGGAGGAGGACGACGATATACGAGGACATACGTCGACGGTAAGGACGACGACGACGACGAGGAGGACGACGACGTACAAATGCGCTCGCCACGCCTATCGGTGACAACGGGAACCACCACCACAACAACAACAACAACAACAACAACAGCAACAACAACAACAACAACAACAACAACAAAGTCCTTGAAGACTTTTGTTTTTGTTTTTGTGTTGTTTGTTTTTCTTTGAGTTGAATCAACCACCAAGTCCAGAAGGGCTGCAGAAAGTGCCCTTTTTTAGCTTTCCTTGATCTTGGTTGTCCATCTCGAGGCCTTGTGGATGAAACCTTGTAACGACTCAAGATAGTCAACTAGGCTTGGGAATTTGCTGGGGAGATCCATGGTTGTTGATTTACCATCATTCAGGAAGATAATGTAGAAGCTTTTCTCCTGGAAATGCAAATGGATTGTTCCATGAAAAGGGTTTCACTATGACATTCTCTTTTGATGGTTATCATGTTGGCGCTGTGTAAAGTGTCATCCTTTTTCCTTCATCCATGTTCGCCAAAAAGACATGAAATCATATGGTGTATCAAGGCCTACTGTAAGTCATGCATCATTTTTGTTGATAGGTTCCGTCACGTCTTGAACTGCTACGTTGCTGGAGTGTAAAATTTGAAAACGAGGATGCAGAACGACTTTAAGTGAAATGAAGGGCTGGCTCTGAAATCTATCCTCATGAGTCACCTCATGCCTCAAGATGGAAAACCGCACTGACCGCCGCATCATTCGAAAACGGATGGCGAATCGATTACATCTATCAAGACGTTACTCTTTGGTGGTTGAAAGTGCAGCTAGCGATCGCTAGCAGCCACTGGAGAGCGTTGGCTTTGGGAATCATCTGTTGCTCTCCGCTAAACTTGAAAGTCTGAAGTGCGCGTTGGACTGTGATCGTTAAACAATTTTCAGCAATGGATATTAAGCATCGTTAAACATTTTTAAAGTGCAACATGCTTTGCTCCTGAAATTAGATTTATATACACAATATATTTATATATAATATTTATATATATATATGTGATTTATGTTGATGGCATAAGACGTCACCCCTGCAAGCAGACTGCAATTTGTTTTTACTGTATATTGTATTTTTTCATTTAGTTTATTTGCTATTGGAGAGTTTGTTTATTTCACGAAAAGCCCAGGTTGGTTGAAGATTTGGCCATGTTGGCATCGGAATCCTTGAGATTTGTAAGCCTATTGAGGATTCAAGCTAGCGGTGCCAAATGCTACAGCTTGTGGTTGTTTGTTGAATCATTTGGTATCGACTTAATGGATTATGACTGGTTTTTCACAATGTTTTTGCCGTTGATTAGATTTTTGAAGTTTTGGGTGAAGATGAATGATATGACAATCTACCTAGATGGATTTACGATATCTCATTGTCACATATACCGTGGTATTTTTGAAACTAGGTCATTTCCCGCGTGACACCGTGTTATTTTGCCGCTTGTGGGCATCGGAAATGCACTTTGCATAACATGTTCCGTTCATCACAAAATTCAGCAAGTTTGGAAGGTGTGTTTTGATTTCTATTATTGTATGTATAGTTTGGGAGTATCGCCCACCCACTAACCCCTATAAACCTTCACTTTCCACTGTTTGTGGGCCGGGGATACCCCCAATGTATAGTCTATATCATTTTTGTATCATCCTTCTTTAACTTGTGTAACTTGTGTATTTTTATGACGAACCCAAGAAAACATATTATCAGTTGTCACTTCTTCGATTTAGAGTTGCGCCTTCCTTTGAAGAAAGGGCAGAGATTCAGTGGACTGGCATTCAGTTGGTTTCTTCTTACAAACGCCGACTGGAAGGTCCTCAACCAAAAAAGAAAGGCAGTCGTATCGTCGCGAGTTCATTAGGGTTTGAAATAGCTGGGCTACAGGCCAAAGTTGGTGGTTGGTTGATGACCACGATCATGTATGGTAAGTGGTGAGTCATTTTTAGCTTGGTAAATTTCCCATAGGATCCATGTGACCGGATTTTTTTCGCCTACGTCTACCATACAGCAATACCATGAAATGGGACAAACAATCCCTCACAAACAACCAACCACCGGGTTGCAGTTGTTTTTGTTGAACCTTTGACTTTGCTGCCGAGATCCAGCTGTGCAGTAAAGTTAAAGGTTTAAAAAAATCAACGGCAACCTGGTGGTTGGTTGTTCATGCTGCAACAGCTGGACCTAAGACCTAAAGCTGGGAAAAAAAATGGTCAAGCCTAAAAAAGAAGCTTTGTTGAATTAGGGGTGTTGGATTTTGAAAAGCCAGCCATGTTGCTGGCTTCTGTTTCAAAAAAACTTTTCCAATGACCCAGTTTTCTATTGTTGGGTTTTAAGCATCGAACCTCCAACAGATGCTTGGAGTTGGCGGTTTTTTGTTGTCCAATTTTGGGATGGAGAGTTTTCTGAAAATAGTTATACATGGAGTGAGAATCCCTATAAATGGCTTTGTAAATGGGTAACTGGGGTTATAACCCCTATCAAAACGATCCCTTCTTCCAACCAAATCAGTTGTTTTAGTCACTTTTACTTGCGATCCTTCAAAGAGTTGATCAATTTTGAAGAAGATATAAGAATTCCATCATTGTAAGTTCCATCCAGGAAACTTTTGAGCAAAACCGTAATAGAATTGTGTACTGGTACTGGTACATATGGTTTTACCGGAAGATTCCTGAATAGTCCTCCAAAAGTGGCGCCGTACAAACTTGATGCATCACAACCATAGGATCCATGTATGGTATATTTACCTACATTTATACCACAAAAATCTACCTACATTTATGTTTGATTTTCATGATAAATGTAGGTAGATGTACCATAATTATGGATCCTATGGAATATGTTTGTCCAATTTTTTCCACGCTGCCATAGCTCGCTCCGGGTTGAACCATCGCTCGTGTCCGTCCATCGCTCCCGTGCCGTGCTGCCATTGCCTCCCATGGCGACATCTATGCGTCCGATGGACTTGGAAAGTCAAATGGATTTGCGAGGCATTAGCTTCTCGGATTTGCAAAACTGTTGGTGGTTTCAGAAATCCCTACCGACCAACCCACCACCCGAAATGGATGGTGCCTTTAAAACCCGTCGTAAAATAATGGGATATTTAGATTTACCATATCAACTGGTGCAGGAGTTCTTCCATTTATCAAGCGTATGAGAAGAGACTTCATATGTTTTTTCTTTCCTACGAAGTGGGGTGACTAGATTTTGGAAGGGGACACTCCTGCTCCTCCTTCTCGTCCTCCGCCTCTTCTTCCTTGCTGCTACACCTGTCACTACGACGCTAGTACTAGTACCATGGGTAGAAATACGGCCAGGGCCGGGCTGCTCACCACAACAACAACAACAGCAACAACAACAACAACAACAACAACAACTACTACTACTACTACTACTACCACTACTACTACTACTACTACTACTACTACTAGTACTAGTACTAGTACTACTACTACTACTACTACTTCTACTACTACTTCTACTACTACTACTACTAGTACTACTACTACTACTACTACTACTACTAGTACTACTACTACTACTACTACTACTACTCTACTACTACTTCTACTACTACTACTACTACTACTACTACGTACTACTACTACTACTACTACTAGTACTACTACT
>DF242002.1:0-15160 GCA_000507305.1 Breviolum minutum Mf 1.05b.01 | reverse complement strand
TACTACTAGTACTACTACTACTACTACTTCTACTACTACTTCTACTACTACTACTACTACTAGTAGTACTACTACTACTACTTCTACTACTACTTCTACTACTACTACTACTATCCTTCTCTTATTCTTACCTTCAGGTGTGGATGTCTGGAAGAGGGTTGGTTTTGTACCCTGGTTTGCTTCCATTCTGAGGCAAAGCAAATGTTCAACTCCGCTTTGTTCAGAAAGTGCCTTGATGGGCCTGGATTGGATGATGAGGACGTGGATATGACTTGGTTTTGGTAGAAGTTGAGGTTTGTGTGTTGAAGTTTTTTTTGAAACTAGTGATGTTATTTTCATTTATTTTCTATGTATATGATTGATCTATTTTGAGTATATGCAAAATTATGTTTAGTTTACAGTAGTTTGTTTTACTCTACATATGCAGGATTTTACCTCTGGACTTTTGTTTTGTAATTCTCTTTAGCCCGTACTGTATAGTGTTTCTGCCACGAAAAGGGGGCAGGTTTCAAAGTTTCTGGAACATTGATGGCATGGAAAACCTCATCCAAGCTTCGCAGACTCGATGGGAAACTCTCCAACTGATGTATCATTGCCTCGTTTTAGTTTTTCGTTGTACATATCCCTTTTCAACCAGCTTGGATTTCGTTTCGGGGATCAGATTCCGATTGGCAGTCTGGAATTCACCTGGGACCATGGAAGGACCATCAAAAAAAGCGTGTTTACAACCGTGTGTCCTAATAAAAGGTATTCAGAAATCCAAAAGTCCATATCTTCTCCGTGGGAAAAAAGATTCCAACCACTTCAAAGTGATTTTGTTGTGCGGGGGTCCTGACTCTAGAGTCATAAAATACCTCATGTTTATGTAGTTTTGCATATTTTTGGAAGGTTGATGTTACAATTTTTATCAATTTTGTGAGGAAGGTTTATGAATTTCGTTTTTTTTCCATATTTTTGTTAACCCTTCTGTCTTTGGGTTCAACCGCACGGCAGGTCTATGGTATCGTTTCTGTGCAATTACTCTTCACCGCCATGGTAGCGGGACTATGCTGTGGCCCTTGGCAGTCGACGGTCTTGAGCTTGGTAGAGCCACTTGGAGCTGGACCCATGGGGGATGTGGGTTTTCCAATTACTAGGTCACTAGGTGGTGGTTTCACAGATTTTTTTATGTTCATCCCTACCTGGGGAAATGATCCAATTTGACGAACATATGTTGGAAATGGTTTGAAACCACCAACTGGATTAGGGTTTGATAAGGTCTTATTAAGGGAAGCTAATGCTAAAATAAGCCCTGATCATAAGGTCGGCTATTCCTGGGGGGGGGCACGTTTTGGCCAGCCATAAAATTAGAGACTTCCACCCCCAAAAAAGATAATTTCGAGATTTTCTAGGGAACTGTCACATATCCAAACGGGAAAAGGAGAATCATCTTAACAAGTATCTTTCGGAGGGGATGTGTTACTCCCTGAAGTTCAACAGTTCACCCCTGAAAATAGGCCGGGCCGCAAAAGGAAAGGAAAGTATAGGAAAATAGTCTTCCAGTTATCGTTTTTCACGGGCTATGTGAAAAATTGGTGGTGTATATCCGAAAAATGCCTTGGGCATAATATGGATTTAGTGGGGAATCCTTGGATGCCTAAATTCGACATCATTGGACAGGTTTTTTCAATTACAGTAAGCATTTATATAATCATATATACAAATAAAAAAGGAAACTAAGAGAGTTATTTGTTCAAACTGATGATTTTGCATGGTATGTATGCCAAATCTTACTGTATTTTTTGTGCAATTATCCGATATCATGAAGCAACTAGTTTTTCTGTAGTATTTTTGTTGCTTGAAGCCTTGCATTAAAAGAACCATCAATTGGACGTTTCAACTTCCAACGTCTAAGAGGCATAGGATTGGATTCCTACCCCAAATGAATTAACTGAAACGTGCCTACGTTTTTTGCTGTTTACATTTGAAAGGTGGGGTGCACCTCACCTTTTGAGGGGAAGATTTCTAAAATACAACAGATGTGCATTTTTGAATTGCTTGTCATGATGCGTTGCCAACCAAGAAATCAAACAAAAATCGGCTTTTTGAGGCGTCATCCAAGCGCTTTCCAGTGGGGCTCATTGATCGCACTCTTGTTGGCCATGCTTGTGTGCAGTGCTGGCAAGAAAAGTACCTCGATGTGTTTGGCAGGAAACAAGGTTAAGGAAAATTTGGTGTTGTAGGATTCGCAACAGATTTTACATCAACTTAGAACATGAGAAGGTGACGGTTCATCTATGTTCGAGAAGATCTCAGACTTTCCCTGTGCTCTTAGGAAATACCACGAAATTTCCATCCTCCGGGGAGCCGCCCGGACTCCCAATGAGGCTATCCTGTGAACTTCTATGGCCTCGGGCTTTTGACCACCGTGACCTGGATTGGAGCCACCACACTTGGGCCATTGGAGCCACCACACTTGGGATTTGTTTTGTTTCGCCAGGATAAACTTTGTTTTTTTTTGGTAGGGTGTTTGATATTATAATGTTTTTTTTGAGTGTGATAAAGTTGGAAAGATTTCGTTGACGGCTTGTTTTTTTTGAAATGACAAGGTCGCTGACTTGTTGTCAAATTGAACGCTGAATTTGAAGCGATGCAAGACCGTTTGGCCAGGAGCTGTAAGTGGTGTATCGGTGCAGCAAAGGAAATATCCAAGTGCCAGTTGAGTGTGTATTATTAGCAGGTAAAGATGCTGAAGTTGCAACATATGATGTATTGTTGCACATATAAGATGCAATATTTAATGGTTGTTGTTTGACGAAATATGAAATGATTTGTGTATTGGCAGGCAGCATGCACATGTTGTTTTCTTCCTTTTTTATACTACCTTTTTGGAGAATGTAAGCCCTACGATAATCTACAGTCGCTGATCACCAGACCTTGGGTTCCCCATTTGATGATGCAAACGCTGCGAGATACATGTCCCTCCGGTCCGATGTTTTCCATGAAATCAAAGCCCCAAAGGCAAGCGCGCATGGTTCAACAAACATGACAATGGAAAAACAAACCATCTGAAGATGTACCTACTAGTGAAGATCGTGATGTTCCATTGCTATGTCAGTTCACGAGGGTGTACCTGGGTTTGGGAGGTAGATCCTAGCGAACCTACCTGTACTACACAGTTTGGTTATTAGTTTATCGTTTTTGAACCTTCAATGTGTCAGTCTTTATTTGGCTAATACCTTGGGTTCACCACTCCCCCACCCAGGATACAATGGTCACACCACCAGGGTGAAATTACTTTTTTCCCCCTTAATCATGGAAGTGGAAAATCACCCTAAATGAAAGGATATGAAAGGTATAACTACTATTGGAGATACACCCATTTTCCACTGGGCCATGATTATGGGAGGAAGGGTAGATGGAACACAAAAATTTGGAGCTTTGGAAGATGATTTTCCTTTTCAATTGGGTAATTTCTATGTTCCATATTAATCTTCAGGTTCTATGTTCCATATTGCCCATATGAATCACCTTACCTATATGTACAGTTTTAGGTCCCAAACTTACATTTGGGTGTTTCCAAAAATTAGGGATACCCCAAAATGGATGGTTTATTTCATGGTTTAAACCCTATTAAAAATGGGATGATTTGGGGGGAAAACCCACTATTTTTGGAAACATCCTCCATTGAGGTCATGGCCTTTGATGTTGGAGTGATTTGTGCCATGGTCTCGGCAGTTGGCCTTGGGTCGTTGATTGCACAAGCTGCGTTGATCACAGGTGGGGACGGACCCCTGGGGATTTGGATGGTCCATTTTTGTGGGGCGAAAAAAATCCAGGGGTGAGATATGAAATATCTAAGGAACAATTGGGTTCAAAGCATGGAAATTGTTGGGTTCAAAGCATGGAAATTGTTTAGATGTTATAGGGTTTTTAATTAGATGTTTTGACAAGGAGTTGTTTTTTCCATGGTGGAAACTAGTTGGGAGATGGCCAGTGCTCCTCCAGGACTTTTGGTGGTCGGCTTGACGATCTACACCTTCCGTCCCTTGGTGACGAATTCGTTGAATACAGTATTCTCGGTAATTTATAGTCACCTCAGCCGTGTGTCAACCCAAAAAGTATAGTTTAGTAAGGAAAAGGCCTTAATTCAGGTTAAGACATACAATAAGTCGCCATAAATTGCCCAGATATATATATATATATAGCAACAGCAACATCCATATGAGACAGAAAGGAAGACACTGTGAACGCCGAGTTCTCATACAAAAACGATGTCTCTTTTGTGCGACATCGCACTTTAGCCACAGGAATTGAAACATCGCTCAGGTTACCATTTTTTTCGGTCTTTCATCCAGCCTCTCTCGGAATGAGAAGTTCCCCTTCAGCTAACTGCAGTTGGAGAAAAATATCTTAGGGACAACAAGTTGAATGCTTTCTGCAGAAAACTATTTCTCAATTTTTAGGAGCGACGTTGGGTCTGCAACAGAACTACTTAGATTATACTAGATTTGGTTCTGAAGGAAACATAATTAAAACCGGATTGATGACCCATGACTCATGACATGCGGTGTTTCCACCAAAAAAGCTGACTTCTACCTGTTTTGCACACGTCACTACATATACATGTATATATCCATTGTTTGATGTAGAAAGATTCTGATTTTCGATCACCACAGGTTCCAAGAGAAACTTTTCTTGGCTCGGCGCGGCGCTTTTTCCGCAACGCGGCGCAAATAGGTTCCTTTTGGTAGAAGATAAAGTCATCAACTCTTACAGGGAATTACGAATAACCATTTGATACGGATTCCTCGTCATATTTTAGGTGGGATCAGTTTATCCTCCACCCAAAAGTTTGGAAAGTTTTTTAGACTCGCACTATATGGAGTTGTGTTGGGTACATGTTGGGTACACTCCAACATTTACTGTAATAGAGAGCATGTTGTCATAGTCATTCCTGATAATTCCTTTATCCAGAGCAACTTCTTTCCAAAAGATGGCAAGACCACGATTTGTTCGACCTTTTAGATGGATGGAGGTGGCGGATTCATGTTTGAAAATGATTCGTGCGGAGGTATCTCTGTTTGGAAGTGGGCAGATGAAAGAGCCCCTACCAGTTAGAAGTATGGTTAAAATTCCACTTATAGGGGTGAAATAACCCCAGTTACCCATTTATTTTCAGCCATTTATAGGGATTTCCCAGGGTCATGGTACATCCAACTCAAGTTTGCATCCAGCTAAACGGCTCCATCCAACATCATCCAAGGATGCAGTGATTAGAACAGGGTTGGCCTGTGTGATCTATATCTTGGTGTTGGTTTCAAACGTGTTTTTGTTTCACCCCTCTTTGGGGAAGATTACCATTTTGACTCATATTTTTCAGATGGGTTGGTTCAACCACCACCTAGCATTTATATACTTCCAAAAACAACAGGATTTCTTTTTGTTCAACATGAATGCAAATGATACAGAATCAATCATAATCACACTAGTTCCTGGTTTCGATACTGTGAAAAAATGGGTCGTAATCCTAGTGCTTAATCCCAAGTGCGGTGGTCAAGTTGTTGTCATCCTTGTGGGGAAGACACCTCAGGTGGACTCAAGCATTTTGTTTGATGTATCCTGTCGTTTGCATGTATGTTATGTACCTCCCTGCTGATGTGAGAAAACCTTCCATTTAAAAAACAATCAAATGTATTTTCACATTTTGAATCTTGAAATGACAGCAGCCTACAATGGACATATTTTCCAACTTGCCAACACCCCGCCCCCTCCTTTAGAACTTGAAATTCATCTCCTGATTGTTTCGGGTTCAATCGTTCCATGAAGCGCCAGAGCCACCATGATATCAGGATCCTCTTTGGTATGATTGGCTTCAGCTTATTGAGCATCTTCATTCCAGCCTTGCGATCGGGTTGGATCCACCTTGCCGTAACATGGTTTTTTGTTGGTTGTGCTTCCCAACAACGACGTTTCATGGCAGTTGGAGAAGAACTTTGTTGAATCATGCTCTTGTTACTTCCATATACTTCCATCAAAATACTTGTAGGGAGGAGTCATTTAGTTTCAGGCTTAACGGAAGTAGCCATTCTGATCATATTGGTTTTATCCTTAAGTGCCCTAAAACTCTAGCTACCTCAGTTCATTTGAGCAAGAGATATTGATATCTACTAAAATTGCAGTAACTTTTAGGGCACTTTTCTCTCCAAACCATGGGACCAGGCTTGTGATCATGTGAAAAGAGGACCATAAGAATGACACTCTTGGAAAGACAAGCTTCTTTCGAGGCCAGGTCTACCTTTCTTTTGAAAGAAGGTTGCTTTTTATACGTAGTGTTCGCACCAGTCACCAATGTTCAAAATGTTTATGGCAGATACCTGGCAACTTTCCAACCAGTCACCACAAAAATGTACAAACAAGGTGCATGATCTAAATAACAAACGCCTTCCCCAGCCTTAGCAAAAACATGTGGTTTTTCTCAGCCCGATGGCAGCTGAGTACTCCTTCTTCGGTGCAGCAGTGTTTTGCCTTTATTTGGTCTATGATACTTGGCGCCTGGCCAACGAGCTGAACGTGGATGATTATGTTGAAGGAGCCATCCAGTTCCTTTCTCAGCACATGGAGCATTGGATGAAACGTGGAAACAATTCTGGGGACTTTTTATAGTGACTCTCGTTGTGTACGTAGTCAGATAAGTAGGATGGTGGGTAGGTAGCTACTGTAGATAGATAATAGATAGTTTGAAAGGTTGGATACTTAGAGAGATGATGATTCTCTTAGATGTTTAGGTGCAGCTAGTTAGGTTGCTACGTAGTTACGTAGTTACTGATGTTTGTTGTAACATTTGAGTTTGCAATGTTTGTTGGCAATGTGTCACTGCAATTGTGTTTGTTTGAGTTTGGAGATGTTGTTTCTGTGTATTTCCCAATTTTTGTTGAAGTGACTGGATTGCAGAGCGCTAGTCCAACTGACAAACCAGCTAGGGTGAGTCAGGCTTGAAATCAATACATATCAGTACCAATTGCCCAGATATGTTAGGTTCTGCTTCCCACCTACCAATCAACAATGAAAAGCCACAAGGTTGGGCTTACTATATTTCCTCACTTGAACTCCAAGTACAATGCGCACAGCTTGATATTGTCCCTCCAGCACTTGGCAGCTACAGGAACGATAATACATACTGTACACTGTAAAATGGTGCCTTAAAGATGTCAAGTCTGTTGTAAAAACCTCAGATTTGCTCAACCATACACTGTCAATGTCTTTGCCCAGGTTGTATATGGACATCATCAATCTCTTTCTGCCACTAAGCCGCAGATCCCCCGTAGAGCTGATGCTTGTGGAAGTCACCCACTGGCCGCTACTGTTTACGTAACCCCAATTGAGTGACCTTGAGGTCCATGAACCATGCTTCATGTATGGAATATTTTCCTACATTTACTAAACATTTCAAATTTATGCCAAATGTAGGTGATAATATTTCAGAAGAGTATTTGGGTAGAGAAAGCCAGCGATATGGGAGCGATTTAGAGCACAACTATTCACTATGGTTAGATGCAGCCTTTGATTCCCTTACAACGTTCCCTTCATAAGATGAGTGGATTTTCCAGGAGCTACACTGTAAAAACTAACATGCGTTCCGGAGTCCTGATATTTGCTACAGAAAATGTGTGGAGATGCGTGATATGATATGTGTTTCTTATTTAGGGTGATATCAAGAGAATTTTGTATATGACATGTCCAGCATGTATTTGCATGAAAGCCTTAAAATAGTCCATTGCCTGCAGCGGACTCTCCTTCAATTTCTGTTCGTTTTGGGGTCTCTTCCATCGTTCGTTGCTGGTGGTATCCACAGGCAGATCTTGGACATCCTCCTGTCGCTGGCCAAAGACCGTCGATAGATTCGATCCACCGCCAAGTAGGTGATCTTCGACTCCCCGCTGGGGGGGAAAGCTGGCTGCCATGACAGAAATTCACTGAAGGTGAAACTAAGCAGTGGTCAAGTGGTCTGAATTTGATGGGTGTTATGGTGTTGATGTAAATGTTTTTTGTTGAAGAGGATGATTTACTATCTACAGTATACAGTATTGTTTTCAGTGGCGTTAGATATTTGATGATGTTTGTTATTTACAGTCTGAAAAACATTGTATCTATATATTGTAAAAACTATGCCTCTTTTAAATTTATATATACACATGTTTCACACATAGGAATCATACATGTATTCCATTTGACTTATACTTATATCCATAGGTATATATTATTTTATGTCGTTCATACTGACATACTGAACACTGTATGTAAACTAATTTCATTTGGTCATGTTTTTTTTTCATTTGCCTTTTACCTTGTTACCATGTCTACTTGTGACCACCTGCACTTGGCCCGGTCGGATGCCGGCCCGGTCTTATTTTAAGGATGCCGCCAGGGTGCAGAGGTGAAAAAGCCATTGAAAACTCAAACCACTTAGTCCGGTAGTCCTGGATTCAAACATACTGTTGATGGAAGAAATCCTGCATCAGTTGATAGGTAGTCTATCCCAGTATTTGCAGGGTTTTATACATGCCAGGTGGTGCAGGATTTCTTTCATCAACATCATGTTGCACCGTTTTAGATTTGTCGACAGGCTGCTTGCAAATGAATATTGTATCATTCTCGATTTTGGTATGATTGTTACCTTGTGTCGTTGTCTTATCATTGCAGTGTTTGATCAAAACTATGATAATGTTTATAAATTTCAAGTGTTCTTACTATGGTTTTCTTGTTTTTTTCCAACGTGGTCAGTCTCCACAGCGAAAAGTTAATCAAAGGATCATAAATATTAAAAGGATCCAACTCTGCACTCGGCACTCCACAATCTTTGGTGTTTTTGACCCCGAAAAACTGAACAGGCCCGCAAGAAATTGGCAGAAAAAAAAAAGTGTGATTTTTTGCTGAGTTTGGCCAGTTTAAATTCAAGGTAGATGATTACCCTTCAGAACAACCTGTCCAAAATCACCTGTTGTTGTTGTTGTTGTTGTTGTTGTTGTTGTTGTTGTTGTTGTTGTTGTTGTTTTCAGCTTGGTGATTATCGCATTCCTTTTCTGCCATGGTTTGTTTTGCTCCATGATGTGTGAATCAGGTGTCTCCCTTTGGAGACGTCTTATCCCTATGTCCCAACGATTTTGTTCGACATTTGCTGCACATGCCAATGGGATCCAATGGGTATATATATATATATATAGAGGTATTAAGGACATAGCCAACCTCGTAAGGCTCAGTGCAATCCAACCTACAAGGTAAAGGAAACAGAGCGACTAGCAGATTCGCATGAAATCTGAAAGTCTAGGTGGAATTGATCAATCATGGGATAATCAAGATTGCAAAACACTAAAACATGTTTGATGGCCAACATTTCAACTGGAGTATTCCAAGTCGATTTTCATTCCAAAATCTGACTTTGCAAAAATATGCCCGGAAAAGGGAAAACCCTGAGGGAATAACTATACTATATATGCGAAGCAACCGCTGCAAGTGAATCTACATGCTAACCACCCTTCAGGTCTAATGCTAAAGCAAACTTTCAGACCCATCAACAAACCCACCTGACAGTCAGATATGGAAAAAACATGACTGGGTGGTGGCAACTCATTTTTTTGTCGAATTTTCAACACCCGATCCTTGTGGAAATGATCCAATTTGACTATATATTATATTTCAAATGGGTTGAAACCACCAACTAGAAAATGACTAATTAATTTGCCTTCCTCGTTTTAAGGGGGGAAGTTCCGTGAAGTTTGTTTCCTTGACATGGCTTCATTATAGCTTGGCTTGAAGGGAGCGCGTGTTTTGTTGCCGATTCTGATGACGCGCTCCTGTTCCCAGGTGGGCAGTTGGACACATTGTTGTGATCATTGAAAAGTGAAAAGAAATAATGTAGAGTAGCATTATTTAGCAGGGATGATCAGGGATGAAAACTAAGCCTTTCAAGTATGACATGATTATGTGATACTGCAAGGATATGTATATATGGTTGGTTGCGTCTTGAGTTTTTTCGTTGCTGTAAGAAGGTCCGACGGAACGTGTTTAGAATGGGTTTCACAAGAGGATGACTGCCATAAAGATCACATGTTGTTTGCTTCCGCTAGTGATCCGCAACACATGCTTTGACACATGCAATAAACATTCAAGTATGAGCAGATATGATGTTTGAAATCAAAAATGATAGATGCAACCGCATACACATACCATATCAATGATTCATTGTATTGTATTTGTATATCTATATATCTATGTCACGTGCATCATTGTTTTTTTTTATGTATCTGATTCTCCTCGACCAATGGTTCAATTGGTATTTAATGAAGGTTGGTTTCTGATCGTCGCAAACTCTCTAAGACTCTCTGATTCTATGGGAATAGTATTTAGTCTCCGTTATATCCTAGAACGATAGCATCAAGATAATTCCTGAGTCATTCATTTGATTTATTTGATGATGGTCGCCCTTTCAATGAAGCTTTTTCAATATGCCAATATCCTCCCTGAAACCAACCAACAAAAAGACATGAAACACCAAAAGCATGGGTCTTCAACAACAAAAATGTTGTGCTTCATTTTATTCTTCACCCTTTTTTGGAGGTACACATACCTTTTTTCGTTTTCTATGGGGAACACGGTGTGTCACCGTAACCACCAACCACAACCACGGTTTCGTTGTCCGCCGCCTTGTCAGACCTTGGCACATGGCTTGCAGCAAGGCGTGTCACCGGTGGGTTTTTGGTGGGGTTTTACAAAGAAACCTCCAAGCAGTTGGTGAATACCCTCCAGGGAATTAACATATCCCCCTGACAAGGCATATTTGAAGATGATTTTCCTTTCCCCAGTTGGGATATGTTAGTTTCCTGGAGGGTAGTACTTAATATTGGGGGTTTATGCAACTTGGTCATACTTGAATGATACTTGACATTGGCGAGTTTAACACTTGATTTTGTCAAACACAAATTGTGTTTATGCATTTTATTTTTTTTGGGGGGTGCCACTGGTGGTGGCCAAAATCGAGGATTTATTGTAGCAACGTAGATAACCGAATCATTGTTCATGAAGGGACAAATTTATATATTTGATCTTAACTATCCACTGGTTTTCCAGTGTTGGACGGCAGGACCCAAGGTTTGATAGGCTGCATCCCCGGAAAACTAACGGGCTAAACAATGGAGGTTTGGAAGATAAAAGATTCTGGGAAACAGGGTGATGTTCGGGTTCAATGTTATATTTCAGGGGACTGGGTGTTAGTTCTACAAATATCCATTTGAGTGGAATATATCTAGGTTTTTGGTGTGAAGAGAAGCATTGAATCAAAGAAAGTCTTCACTATCTAAGGGCAACTTCTTTGACGATTGGACCCAGTAGAATCCAGTGGATGTATCATCCAAACAAAGAAGGATTGCACCTGTTTGAAACACTTACGGCAACAGAAAAACCTGGCATTTGCCGTTTGGTAGAATGTATATACCACTTGTTTTTTTGAATTATGTATCATCCAGCTATGCAATGTCTTGCTTTGGAGTGTATGATTCCGTGAGTCTGAAGATTCAAAACATCTTCCTCAAGGCAGGCAAAGGTTACAGACCCCAAGACTACGTCATGATTTTTCTCATTCCATGATGGATGCCAAACTGCACTGCGTTCCTGCGGTTGGCTGATGTTTTATGCCGCCAAGGGGTGCGACGGAGCACGCAGAGCCCAGAAGATGTGGCAAAGACCTTAGAGATGTGCAAACAAATAGCCACTACCCTCCCAAGGTTTAACATGGAACCTGAAAATGGCACCCTGGAATAGGAACTTGGAAACCATCATTTTTAGGTTTCATGGTAGACTTGGCGGGTGTAATCAATTTTTGTGTATAGTATGTAGCCATGACATACTGTATGTGTGTGGCTACTATGGCGTTAGTTATTAATATGGCGTTCATGTTTTTTTCAGTGCTCGAAACCCACGAATCACGTCTCAATAACCATGTTATTAGAGAATCTCACAAATGATGTCACAGTTCTTAGGTCAATTTTTCAATGATGAATGACTAGGGTACTCACTCAGTCAATGGAAACCTTTTTGAAATTTGGGGGTCACATGTTTTCACCGGTACACGGTAAACTGAAGATCGTTCAATACAACAGAAAACGCTGCAAGCTCCTTACCCTTTGTGAGTACGAACTGCAATTGTGTTGATAGCATGTAGCCAAACATTTGAAACCCAGGTACATTTTGTATCATTTGTAAAGCATGTGTACGACTCCAAATCTGAAAAAAACGAGATGTCTTCGACATGTCTCTCGAGCGAAAACTTTGCTTTCAAACTATATGTATATACTAAGAAAACACTTTCCACAAAAAGGAGTTCGTTTTTTTTTGGGCAGCCAACACTCTCATCAAGGGATTTTTGCCGTTCTCTACGGACTCACCTTTGATGGGTCCCATTCGACGAGGTGCAAATGTTGCTGCTGGCCGCGCCGGATGCCGGACGGCCGCCCCCGGAGATTGTGGGAGCAGCCTTGAAGGTGTCAATCTTGAGTCGTTTTTGGTGTCAATTCCGGTTGGGATGGAACTTGGGACACAGAATGCATAGAAAAAATCTGTAAAAATTATGATGAGTATACTTGTAGATGCAGTGCTTTCTAAAAACGGGGCCATTTTTTGTTGATTGTTTTTTTTGGTAATTTGATGATCTCTTGTTTGATGGTTGTTTTTTTTTTTGTGGGGATTGGGGTGTTACCCTGACTTGGAGATTTGTTGCTTTTTCTTGAAATTGAAGTGGTTCTTTTATGTTCATCGATTAAACTTGTGGAGTCAATTGGCTGAGCTTTGCCCTGCTGATGGTGCATTCCAACAAAAAGATAAGAATGATAAGACTGATGTGTTGAATCCGCACGTTCGTAAACGTACAAGCTTGAGAAAGAGATGGAATGTGTGGCCATGACGGCAGGGCAGTGTTTTATTTATATTGTCAGACAGAATCATATGCAGTTGCTGTGAGTTCAAAGCGGTTTGACTCGCGAGGGTGTCGTGGATTAATCTGGGGTTCAAATTGGTATCAGTTTAATTGCTTTGACAAGTTGGCTCATGAAATACAAAACTCATGAACAAAATGGAAAAAACTGTCATTCTGCCGTGGGGTTTGCATTGGAAAATTCCCCATGTGGAGATGTTGTGGTGGAACAAACATTTGGCATGATTTTTCTTAGGGCCACCAGACCACTCATACCACAGGGATACACCTATATAACCAATAGATCTGCATGAGAGGCTGCTGGAGTGCCGATCAATGATCAGATGCTTGGCACAGAAAGGTGATAATCAAAACATCATAGGAGACCTTTTGTAGGAAGATTCCGACTCAACGACATTTAGCGTCAGCATATGCCAGTTTCAATATGATAGGTATTATTTAGGCCGGCAATCCATGGGAAATGCAGGAGAGCAATAGAAATTTCTTCTGTTTTGACTTAAAGTGTTTAATGCACGGTACATGTGACATTAAATGCAGGCTCAGTCAAGAAGGGTGCCTTGTATATAGAGCATACCTTTATGTTTTCCTATGAAGTCTCATTCAGTTGGTATGTTTTGTACTGTGACCAGGCAAAGAAGTTGGTCTTCATAAAGCAAATCCCTAAAAAAAAGGGTAGCAGGTTGGGGAAAAAAAACATGTCAGCAGTATGGCTCCGGAGATTCCAACCCCCGCTAAAACAGGTAGGAAATGAGGCACATACATATCTTTCAGTTCGGGTATCTGATAAAGTTGAGCAATGGTTCAATTGTGATATCTCACGATTTTTGTTGGTTCAAAGGGATCCTTATCATGTCTTATCATAATCCCTTTATAACTGCACGGGTAGTATACTTGTATATTCTCCAATCTACAGCAAATATCTGGGTTTTTGTCACTGCTGAGTTTTTTGGAAACACAACTAAAACATCAATCAATGTACCAAGGAACGTGATCCGAGCCCTTGAAGAGGTGGAGGGGTGTCAAGTCCTTGGGTTCCTGTTAGCCTCTTTGGGAACAAACACCCCCGAAGTTGAACAGCTTGCCCCTGAAAAAATGATGATTGGAAGATGATTCAGTTTCCTTCTGGGGCCCGGCTTATTTTCAGGGGCTTTGGCTGTTAAACTTTCAGGGAGTCACACAATTTTTGCTTCGGAAGGTAATTGGGGAATGTTGGCTTTTCCACAGGTAGGATATGTTGGTTGGGATTGTGTAGGTCCTCAGGCACACCCAAAACTAAAAAGAACTATCCATGGCATAGTTTTTACATTTATATATTTTATATAGATGTATAAGTGCCAATATCATCGAAGGAGGTTTAAATAGTAAATAAGCAGATGAAAAGCAGATGAAATGAATTAAAGTCAGAAGAAAGAAGATTCACCCGCGCCAAATGTTAGAGAAGTCGCGAAGTGCTGTGTTTTTTTCAATGATTCGTGTTTCGGGTGAGTCGAAAAGTAGGCTCGGTAAAGCGGCGGGTGCGGAGTCATGTGGTGAGAGGAGCAATCAAAAATTGCACGCCGCTCTGGCGAGAAGCACGTTTTCAAGTCAACATGTACAAAACACGTCAGGGTCGGACCACCTTTTGAAGTTCAGATGTCGAAAAAATTGCACGCCCCATTTTCAAGTGAACATGTACAAAACACGTCAGGGTCGGACCACTTTTTGAAGTTCCGATGTCGAAGAATTGCATGCAACTCTGGCGAGAAGCACATGTGTAAGTCAAAATGTACAAAATACCTGTGTTTTGGCCTGGCGCACTTTTTGAAGTTCAGATGTCGAGAAATTAGTCAGTTAGCAAGTTCGTCAGTCAATCAATCAGTCAGTCAAAATCAGTCAGTTTGTCAAATAGTCAGGAAGTCATTTAGTCAGTTAGTTGAATGAGTCAGCTAGTCAGTTCGTCACTTAGTCAGTTAATTCATCAATCAATGAACTAGTCAGTTAGTCAATTGGTCAGTAAGTCAGTTAGCTAGCTAGTCAATTTAATCAGTTTGTCAATAAGCTAGTTAGTCAGTCAGGAAGTCAATTAGTCAGTGAGTCAATTAGTCAGTCAGTCACTCAGTCAGCTAGTCATTTAGTCAGTTAGCTACTTAGTTTGTTAGTTAGTTCATTGCTGATTGAGTGAGTGAGTTAGTTAGTTTGTGAGTTAGTTTGTTAGTT
>DF242001.1:51433-65488 GCA_000507305.1 Breviolum minutum Mf 1.05b.01 | reverse complement strand
GTTGTTGTTGTTTGTTGTTGCAACATGAGTTGGTCAGTTGCGTTGGTGGAGATGGATTGTTCTTGTTCGGATGTATGGTGAAAGTATTTGTTTGGTGGAAATGGATGTTTTAAGCTTCTTCCGCTTAGCGTTTTAAGTTGATTAATTGGAGTTGAGGCGGAAACCACCAAATTTGGAAAACCAAGTAATGTGCCACGTGTCGCTGCAATTTCAGTTGCGATTGTTTCACATGGAAGTTATTGAAACGGTTTGAATTCACCTTGCTTGCCAGCTTCCATGTTTTGGTTTTCTACCTTTATCACTTGTAGGTGAAAACTGCCGTTGTTAAGCATGCTTAACGTTTCATTTGTACACTGTGGCTTTCCAACGTTGGAGTTCTTTGTTTGAGCTTCGTTGTCCAATTTCAAATATTGTTATATAATCCATACTGCTGCAAGACTTGCTTCGGTTCACTCCAAGATAGCTTGCCAAAATGATGAGTTTCATGTGTTTTTGCGAGTGGCTAGTATAGTAAGGTGGGGAATTTGTTGCCAGCATGTTCCCAGATTTTGAATGTCAATATCAATAGAGGCCAACGCCCCCAGGGTTGGAATACGCCATGTAAAGAAGGATTTGAGGCTGACCCTGTAACATTGAAACCGTGCAAAGAGGATGATACTAGATGTATGCAATAATGCATGATTGAAAAATTTGTTGGTTTTGGTCAAGGAGACTTGTTTCTTTTATGATTTGCTTCATTTTTAGATTCAATATTCCTATTCTCCTTAAAAATAGAGTATAGAGTAGCCATGATCTTCAATGCAATTTCTATTGAAGCGAATCTCCTTCTTTAGAAGTCTCCCTCTTTCTTTAAACGCCAGTCTTTTTAGCAAGTAGCTTTCTTCCCGAAATACTGAAGTAGTTTTTTCCTGTGAAGTGCCCCGATGATGGGTGATTGCTTTTTGGAGCAAAAAATATGTTGGACAGTTTGCGAAGGATTACGCCTTAAAAAAGAATGGCACATCGATTTCCTTCTGAACCAGTACTACAATTTTGAAAGCTCCATAAAACATGATTATTATTACACAAGAACATCCATATTTGAGACCAGAACCCGAACATCTTAATGTAGGTGGCCGCAAAGATGGAAACAAAAATTATCAATCACGCATGGATGATACCAGCATTCCTCTGACAGAATTGTTTGTTGCTTCTTCCGACTTAGTGAGATACAAACGCAAAGTCAGCGATTCTATGTTGATATCTGGACTGGACATGTTTATGTTCTGTGTAATATAGATATAGAAACAGAAGCCAATGCTCCATGCTTGCAAACATGGATTTCCGATACCTTTTTCCCACAAGCCAGCATGCGTCCATGCCATATGAGGAGTTTTCTTATTTGTCCGTGTTTCGCTCTCCGATTCGTTGAGTACGGTCCTTTCGGAAAAACAGAAATATCTGAAGTGAGGAAGCTCCCTGCAAGAGAAAGTTTTTTCCGCAAATGTCCAAGATGAAAATGAACCTGCATTCATCCAAGTGGAATTTTGAAAAATGAGTCTGAAAAAGTTATTCAGGACATGGTGACGTCGTTACATCTCAATGTGGGATGTCCGTGCTTCGTGAAATTGAACAACCAAATCTGACTGCTTCAAGCGTTTTTGCTCCCAAACCACAGAGCCTCATCTAATCGATGTGTTTGTTTTCTAAGTTCTGCAGAGGCGCCCAAAAGTACCAGATTCAAAATCAGACTCAATCAGATCTGTTTTGATCAGCTTGCAAGCTCAACTGCAGTCCAACAAGTTTGCACATTCTGCATTCGACAAAGAGTTTCATCAGCTAAGGCGGTAAATCAAACAACGTGTGTACTTAATCCAACGTACCGTAAGAATCGGAACTTGTCAGAGATTGGCCTTGCCAAACAAGAAACGTAATCTCAACAATGAACAAGTGACCATTTGACTTGGGTGCCCTTGAAATGGCACATCAGAGATATCGTTGAAACCCTTTTTGGACATGCAAATTGCGAGCAAAGCGCGTTTCCCTACCCCAATCCCATGTCCCCTCGAACAACAGGAAGGTGAATTACGCCGTATCGATTCCAACAATCAACTCCATCAATTCGGATGTTTGCGAAACGACGCCCCAATGCACACGGCTAAAGACTTGATGATCTCAAATGGAACACGAAGGTGATTTCAATGAAATCCCCATTTTTGCAGCCGGCAGCAGCAGCAGCAGCAAGTGCTTGAGAACCCTGGCCTTTGGGCGAGTAGTCGCCACACATCTTGGACATGCCAATGGAAACTTGATGCTCTACAGTCGCACGATTGGATGGTGGGCGGGCTCAACTGATAACATTTTAATTTTGGCATCAACTATTTTTTTGTTGTTGTGGGATTTGTGAATGTTGACAAAACCAACCAACTCTTGACAAAGCAAATGGAAGGAGTTGAATTTGTCAGTCATCGGTCAGGGCCTGGGTCAAACCAGGAATGGTTTGGAAGAATGTGACGGCTACGTCCCCCAAGTAAACAGCATGTCCATGTAATGTCGTGTGTCCGTTCCAAGTAGCAGCTCAAGATGTCAATGTACCAATGCAACACGGCGGACAGTTTGCGACTCAAACCTTTCCGTAGTATAGCGAAGGGGAGCGAAGTGAAACCTCTCTCGTGAACCCGGGAGCCCAGTAAAGGCAGCTGATCCATGGCACAGATGGACAAAGTCTGGCATAACCATCCTGGACATTAAGACTGTGCTAAATATAGGTCTTCGTTGAAAGTGAAATTCAGAAAATTCTGCGTTATGCACATCCACCTTCAACAGTGCGCTTCATGCAAAATCAAAATGCCGAGCTCTTCCCAATTACAAAATGGCCAACCTTCGTTTTTAGTGTTCCAGGCACAGATCCTTCAGGAAGTAAACTTCACACTTGTAAACCTCTCGTGCAGCGCGAGGTCCTTCGGAAGTCTCGGGTGTTCCCCCGCAATTGAAACTTGATGCATCTCAAGAGCCAAGTGCGGCCATGATATGCGGAACAATCTGTATCCTTTGCGACTTTCAGGAGATGTCGGCTGGGCTAAATTGACACAGCCTTGCTATGGTTGGATTTGTATCAAGGATGACTTCCATTTGTGAACGTGAAAACGCACGAGCTGCATGAACATGTTGTCAAAGGAGTTTTAGTTGAGACACTTCCGATCTGCGCAGTTTTGAATTCAGGAAAACACAGAAAAAGAAGGGAAAAGGACAAACAAAAAAGGGAAAGGAAAGAAAACAAAGTGAAGAACACAAACATTTATAGACAAGAAAGATAGGTTCCATTTTTAAGGAAGGACGTCTCGCACCAAATGCATTTTGAACAGATAGCCGGCGCAGAATCCTAGGTTTTTCGACATGCTCCTAGTAACCTTCGCGGAAGGATGGGCTGTGGACTCACAGGTTTATGCTCCGATCTTGTTTGGGTCTTTCTTGGAATTTCCGGGCACTTGATTGGAGGTGCTGTGCAATTTTGAAGTGAAATACATGGTGACATGGCGGTACGGCTTGTCTGGGCAGCGCAGTGCGGAGGGACTGGTAGAGGGACTTGGTGCGACAGGCACCCTTTTTCCAACTGTCCTATCAACTGGGAGGATGTCGTGTAGGATTGCTGCGTTTTCACGCGTTTCACTTTCAGATTTTGAGTAAGCCTTGCACTATAAGAGTTAGCCAGCACGTCCCAGCAAAGTAGTTTAATGTTTCTTTCACACGTCCCAGCACAACTTCAAACATCATGCGAACTTGCAGCCAAAATGACTCTCATGTTGAAACTTTCGTCCATTTCTTCTTCTCTTCTTCTTCTGTCCGTCCGATGTAGAATTTGCATGAGGCAACCTGTGTTGGCTGGATTTTGCTCTGGGATCCATGGGGATGAAAAATACAGATGCGCAAAAGCAACGAGGTTGTCGTCCCAATCTTTCGAAGGGCAACCCGTTTCAAGTTGGGAAACGATAGCAACCGTGGGGCTACGTTTTGGTCGGACTGCCATTTGCATAAAATAAGGGGTGCAAGTATTGTTGCCAAATTGATTGGTTGGCCTTGATCATACGGAACATCAAGCTCTTGCAAATCAGCAGTCCGAACACACCAGCATCCCCAAAACATGCGACTGGTGTGATAATCGCGTTAAAACAACTACAGTAGATTAAGGATAGATAATATGAATTAATATGATAGATATACATATCCACGTTCAAAAAAAAATGTTAGTGAAAAGCGGCTTTCGGCTTGCACAGGGTAATCAAGGTCAACGGTTAGGTTTCCATTTTTTTTGCTGACAACAGCAGACGGAATGGCCTATTGTTCCCCAATCGTTTTTTCCTTCAATTTTATGGTCTGTGATTTTACACTTTGTAGGTCGAGGGCCCGCCTCACCACCATCTTCAGGGAAAATTTTTAGTAGACTTTGCCTACTGGCCAGTGGAAAAGCGCCTCCGGTCAAAGTAAATCGATTCACGGGGAACCGAGGGCAGCAACAAGTTTGCGGAAAACACATCGCAAGTTGTATGTTGCCGCGAACGACTGTTGTTCAGCGTGTTCTTGTTCGCCTTTGTCCGGTAGGTTGCAAAAGGGCTTTGAAGCCTTCGGGCTTACAGACTTCGGGCTTACTTCAGCCTAAGGGCTTTGAAGCCTTCGGGCTTCAGCCTACGCGCTTTGAAGCCTTCGGGCTTAAAGGCCTGAGGGCCACAGCCTGCGGGCTTTGAAGCCTTCGGGTTTACAGACTTCGGGCTTACTTCAGCCTAAGGGCTTTGAAGCCTTCGGGCTTCAGTCTACGCGCTTTGAAGCCTTCGGGCTTGAAGCCCTCGGGCTTAAAGACCTGAGGGCCACAGCCTACGGGCTTTGAAGCCTTCAGGCTTAAAGGCCTGAGGGCCATGCAAAAATTTTTTGTGTCCAGTGGTGATTGGGATGTGACAAATACGGGATCATTTATAAATTTGCGCGATATTGGCAAAATGCGGTGCCTGTTCATAGGAAGCGTGCAAGATTTTATGCCATGCGAGTGTTCCTTCAATGTGCAGCGGAAGGCCCACAATGGATCGCCAAAACCTTCGGAAATCAAAGTCCCAAGGTTTGTATGTGTTGCTGTTAAATGCTACGATGCGGACCTGCAAAATTTGCAGCCGATGAAATAAAAACATCGAACCAGCGAAGACGTTGGCAAAGCGGAAGCCGCCGGTCCTCCAAACCCAGCTTGTTGGCATGACATCGCTTTCTGGAAATGGATATTTTTCAATCCTGAGAACAGAGAACTGTTGTTCCGATCCGGAGTCTGCGCGACGTTGCTTGGCAGGACTGTCATAATGATTGTAAATAGCTGGCGTGATTGTGGGAGGCAGTTGGCCTTGACTAATTCGAACATGTTGAAATAACAGGTGTGTGAAAATCGAGCGAAAGGCCGCCTCCACCATTCACCGCTTTAATGGCCGAGGGTTGGAACAATGTTTGGTTGTTGCAGGCCGGAACCATGGACGTCATGGATCTCAACATTTGCGATTTGTTCCTTCCAGATTGTTGGCAGACCTTCGGCTTCGGAGACGCCAAACCAACGATCCACAAAATCAAAAACAGTTGTCCTTCCAAATCCGCAAATTACATCGGAAAGAGTTGCGAGATTGGAAATCGAATCAGTTGGAACGCTTATTGAAACAATCTTCAAAGTGGAAAATTTTGCGGACAATGGACTATGGAACTGGTCGTTGGCTGCCACAACAACCGCAGCCGTTCGAATTTGCTAATATGCTGGAACAATTGTTTGCAGGAAATCCTGGCAGGCCAATGGTTCAACCTTGTTTGACGGAGGCACCTTGGACTATGGCTGAGCTTAAGAAGGCAATCACGCGATTGAAGACGAACAAAGCTGCTGATGATGTAGGGCTTGTTGCTGAACTCCTTCACCATTCGCCCGAGATTATGTTGGAGGCATTGTTGCACTTGTTTCGGACGGTGCTTTTGACTAGAGAACTGCCGGAAACATGGAAACAAACTAAGTTCAACATGTTGCCACAAACAAGGGAAGCAAAATCAACATCCGATTTTCGTCCAATTGCAGTTGTCAGGTTAATAACGCCATTGGCTTTCCCTGCCCATGTGTCACCGTACACGAGGCGAATGAATGAAAAAAAAAACCAGTTGTCAGGTTATTAGTCGAGTCGAGTCGAGCCTGTACGCCAAAAAATGGCGGGCCCCATTGGGCACAGGCGTGAAAAAGAAATGAAACGTGAACAAATTGCAAAATATATACACGAAATTTAGTTTACATTCAAAGCCGGCAGAAGTTGATGAAGTCGTCCGAATGAGATTCCCACCAGTGTTGGTCTTCAGCAGCATCCATCCAATGTCCCACATTTTTGTAACGACAATAGGTAACCAGTTTGTGTTCCCAAGTGTTTGCAGGGCGTCCTGCATTGCGAGACCCAGGAGGAGTCCAAGCTAATACACGTTTAACCCATCTGTGTGAAGGGAGGCCCGCCACATACCTTGCGAACTTCCAATAATGAGTGCAGACAGACTGCGACCAGGATTTGACACCGGCCAGTGTAGCGAAATGTGCTACCCGTTCGTTCCAAAAATGCAAAATTTCATGCCAGTCTAAACTCCAATTTGTGCCAGGTGGAGGTCCAACAATTTGTCGGCATAGTTTTCTGTAAGACACGTCCATGTTCAGCAAATCATTTTTATACAAAGCCCGATGTCCAGCAGCAAAACATGCCACGGTACCCACCACCTTGTCGAAGTATTTCAGCCTTGTTGCAATCGATATATGGTGGTCTGTCAAGATCCAACGGTTGGCGAAAAATGCCTTGGACGCCTGCTGCAGGTGATGTTTCACATCAACATGATGCAATTTGGAGCTTTGTGCCGTCAGTATACAACGTAACCATTTTTGACCAGAGTTATGTTCCGAAATAGCCATCCCTTCCCCAGAAGGCAATTGTAAATGCTGTGGTGGTTGTGCTTCGTTTGTCAGGACCACCGTCTTAGTCGCATTCAGTATCAAACCAACTTGCGACAATGCAGTGACCAAATCATGTAAGAGCGAAACAGCTTCAACATATGATTTTGCAAATAATAAGATGTCGTCAGCAAAACGCAGATCCAGCAACGCAGGTTCGCCATCCCCTAAGTCAAATCCTTCAAGGAAGCGTCGCGCCTCCAATTTTTCATAGCCCACTGCAACACTGCGGAAAATAAACGAGGACTTAGGACACACCCTTGTCTGACGCCAGAAGTTATGGGAAAATTGCGGCTAGATCCCCACTTGCCCTGCACTTCTCCTGATTGGCCCTCATACAGTTTCGACAGCATCCATATCATGTGATCCGAAATGCCTTGAGCACGCAATGCATTCCAAAGAGTAGGCCAATGCACACGGTCAAAAGCTTTTGAAAGATCCAAACTTACCAAACAAACCGGTATTCCGTGCGCAGTTGCTTTGTCAAGGCACAAATTGGCTGTAAGCAGGTGCTCTTCAAGCCGGAATTTTGAGCGGAATCCGTGTTGTTCTTCGGGTTGATAGGTGTCAAGTGTATGCTCGATACGTCCAAGAATCAAATATGCAAAAACCTTGTACAGTAAACGTAAGTTAGCAATTGGCCTGAAATCACTTGCATGCATAGCACGCAATTTTTTCGGCAACATGTGGAAACAGGTTGTCCGCCAGCAATCTGGAACTTCCCCATCCTCCAACACGGAATTGTAGATCTGAAGCAAGGCCGTCAAAAATTCTTCGGGGACATGTTGTAACAACTCTGCAGACACACCACATTGATCCGGTGATTTTTTCAATCGCAACCTGCCAATCGCAATCCGCAACTCCTGCACAGTCCAGACGTCCTCCGTCAAAACAACCGGCTTCGGCAATGATACCACTGGACCAACGAACAAGTTTTCCAACATGTCAGCAAACTCATCTTCCAATGGGTGTTGTGCAATTGCTCGTCCTACAGGGTTTGGTAGCCAAGTTTTCAAACATTTCCATTTCGAAACGTCCTCCAAGTGCTCTGCAAGATTTTGAGTTTTCCAACTTCGGACCTCTTTACGATGGAGTGATCGAATCTGAAGGCTCAGTTCTTTCCGACATTGTTGATTTGGTGCATGGCGCCGTCGTGACCGAAGTTGACGAAGAAATGGCGAAGCTCGAAATTGCAATGTTCGTATTTGAGAGTGTCCAGTAGCAACTGCTGCGTCCACAAGTATATTTTCCAAAGCGATATTTCCATGATTTTGAGTCGAAGTGAGCGATGCGCGAACAAAGTTTTGAAATTCTGAAGGTTGGTCACTGCTGTCCAGTCTCGGCATCCAATTGCGCATCCGTTTCGTCATCGAACGTTGTCGAAGTTTCCGCGACATGAAGGCAACGATGCAGTGAACACAACGATGGTCCAGACCAACAGAAATGCAGTGATCACACCAACTCCGAATCAAAGTCATGCGTGAAGAACTCACAACAAAATCCAACTGTACCAATGCCCCATCAAAAGAACGATGGCATGTCCAGCTTGCATCGTTGTTCATAGTTGTGTCCATGCGGTTTTGGATTAGCAATCCGTTGCCTACACCCAATCTATCAAAGACCAACCTCTTGCATTCCGGTGTCCACATCCGCAGAATCCGAGAAACTCAATCTCAGCATGTGGGAGTGCTCTTCCAATGGAAGCATTGAAATCACCAGCTACAAGTGGGGTAGCCCTCTCCCTCACGCATGTGGAAATGAGTACAGTCAATAAATCATATACTTGTTCCACTACCTCGTCGAGTTCCCAAGAAGTCGGAAAGTAGACAGAAAAAATTTGAAATTTCACATTGAAGATTGTCACGTGTAATGCGCAAACCCTCTCAGAAAAAGCATGAAAGTGGACGTGAGATATTTCCAAAGCAAGCTTTCGCCCAATGCCAATTCCAACACCACAATGGGTTGAACCTCCGGAAAAGAACAATTTATGACCCATTGTCGTCGTCCACGATTCAGAATCATCACCACGCCAGGTTTCACAAATGCATAATATATCAAAATCACATGTATCAATCTCAGCAAGAAAATCGTCGAACCGGGATGGGTCCCGAATACTTTGAACATTTTTTGTAATCACATGCAGCTCAGTGAATTCTTGGCAATGTCTCACATCATTCGCTGATTCTGGCGTAGGGGTGGCCCCCTGTCCAAATGTCAGCTTTCCGTGACCATCGTCCATACGTGTAACCTCACCCTACTCCAAGTCAGACATGAAATTGTTCATGGCTTCACGCACTTCCTCATTGACGATGCTGTTGTCCAACCACTCCACATCCAAATCGGCGGTCACATTTGCCACAAGGACAAGTTTGGAATTGATGCGCGCCATGACCTTGAAATTCTTGTAGTTCACGATGATGTTCGAAGGCTCAAACTCACCAAGTTCAATGAAGAATTTTTTCATCTTGCTAACGGCTTTGCAGCGCATCCTTTCTGATCTGGAGCGGTTTTCAGATACCCATAATTTGTTGGTTTGCACTGTAGCATTCCTCTTCTGTGATCGGATAAATTTCATTGCCTGCACAGGAGTGTCAAAAGTTGCAAAGGCAAGCGGCGGAGTGATGTCAATTATTTCCACCTCCTTGTATCCATGAACTCCGCGCATCATTTCCTCCACCAATGATTCAACTTCCTCGATGGCCTTGTCCACAAATCCTCCCACAACCGCCACTGCTTTGTCAACCTCTCCTTCATTGCCAGCATCGGGTGTGGGGTTGCTCTGTTTTGACAAATTTTGTTCGAGGTGAACGATACGTTCTTCAAGTTGCTGACGCGCTGCGGTCTCAACCTTCATCTCTTCCTTCATGTCACCAATAGCTCGGTCCAGTTGCTTGGTGAAACGGTGTTCCATTTCAAGCATTCCATTTTTGATTTCGTCACGCATCATTCCACGCAATGCTGCAATAGTGGCGGCACTCATTTCAACCTTCGACACCGGCTCACTAACTTCAGAAATCAAAGCCTTTGGAACAATGGTGGTGGTAGAACCCATTTTGCTTCTTGCATCTGCTTCCCTATCAGGCGTGCCTTCGGGAGCTGCTCGTTTTGTGCTTCCTGGCCCTGCCGCATCCACAAGCATGAGATCAGGAATCTTCAGATATTCTTGTTCAAAATCACCCGTGAGGTCCTGCCAATTAGCACCCTTTGCTGTGGCATCCCCGATGGTTGTAGCTGTTTTGTAACGATCAAATCTTTCGAAGGCTTTGCTACCAGGTTTCTTAGGATTAGCCTCTTGGATTTGAATGGCGGTCGCCGAGTTCTTGAGGGCTTCCAATTGTAATTGTGAAAGCGGCATCTCACCAAAGCGGCGGGGCACAGAACACGGTGAAGAGCACAGCGGCTAAGGGGGAATGGAAGGAAATCACGAAATTGAGAAAAGGCTTTTGTCCCAGACAGGGACGCTTGAGCCAAAATGGCTACGGTCAACCACAGCCACGCTTACCCCTCTGGGAGTCGTAAGTATTTTTGGTGGTTGGGTTTGTGTCGTTAACACCTTCATTTCGCCTTCATTTAAAAGCAAATCGACATCTGCCAATGCAACCACAAGTTCATTAAGCAATCCGTGCAGGATGACGTTTGGAAGAACATTTGCTCACCGCCGACCTGTTCCTCGATAAGGCCCTTGCGGTAAACATGCCATATTTGATCGAGTGGATTGGGGTACCCTGTGGTTAGCTTTGTCCGAAGACGGAGTGTCGAGTCATATGTTGTGGACTATTCATTGGACACGGAGGGAACAGCTGCACTTTTCAAATCAACGCAGGCGTGGGACACGAATTCGTGCTTAATCCGAAAATGTTTGCTTCAGTACTTCAGTGGGCAATGTCAAAGTGGCCAGCATGGGCGGAACGTTCTTCGATTGGATTTGATCTTGGTGATGGCTTGCCACCACTTTTAAATTTGAAATTGGCAGATGACATCTTGATTTTCGCAACGTCTTCCCATGAAATCATAACTTTTTTGAGCAAACTGGTACAAACCCTGGGTGATGCAGGCCTAAAATTAAATGCGGAAAAAACTGTGTTGATCACAACGCAAGCTCAGCCATCACCATTTTTGATTACTTTGACTGACGCCGTTATCAAGGTAAAAAGGAACGAAGCGGGTCACAAATGGTTGTGTTGTATGTTTCCTGCAGCCGGTTGCATATTGATTACCGTCTACAGTGTGCGAGTCGAGCCTTTTTTTGCCAACAAATTGATTTTTTTCAGCCGAAATGTGTCCATCAGAAACAAATTGAAATTCTTCAATGCCGTCGTGGCACCAATCGCTTCTTTCTGGGCCCCGATGCATCCGCAATGTACATATGGTCAACGTTGACATCAACTTTCAACGTATGATCCGATGCATGGTTGGATCTCCAGACGGGATCTGCTGCGGGGGATCCGTGGCACGAAATTTATCAGCGCGTGCGAGAAGTGGTGGGGACATGTCACATGAAAGCATGGGCAGAAACTTGCGCTTCTGAACATTGGGAATGTGCCTGTCACATCGTGAATCTCCTTCACGAACGTTGGGGACGCCGAATGCTACATTGGCAACCTTCTGGAAGAGGACCTCTGGGACGTCCAGCAATGAATTGGACGACCAAGTGAAGTGAAGTGAAACCTGTATGCCCGCAGGCAGCCCGTGAAGGGCACAGGTGAAACTAAAAAAGACAAAACTACACTTTGTACATTGCAATGCCCCTCAGATCGTGTTCTTCATGTTTGGGCACAGAAAGTCACGAAATGCGGCATCAAATTTGACCACCGGTTTGCATCACGAGCCACATCCAACCAAATGCCCAAGTGTTGATACCTGCAAAATTTTTGGATCATCGTGTCCCAGGTGTTTCGTGGACGACCCGTACCTTGATGTCCTCTGCAGGTCCAAGTCAGGATGCGGGCCAACCAACGATCAGGCGGTAGATTCGCCGCATAATGTGCTAACTTCCAATGCATTTCCAGACAACGTACCGACCAAGGTTTCACCGATTACCGTTCAACAAATTGTACAACCCGTGCGTTCCAGTCATGCAGGATTTCATGCCAAGGCCGTGACCAGTCAGTGGCAGCTGGTGGGCCGACCACGCTCCGAAGCAGTTTGCGGAATGTCACGTCAATCTTGTTGGACGACCAAAATTGAACATTTTTCTAGATTTAAGCATTGGCGTGACTGGAAGGAGGTGGCTGCAGATGCTGACCGGTGGATGATGGAGGCGGACGAGTTCATGAAATTTTGTACTCGGTAGGCCGATTCCTTTCACAAATTGTTTATACTTTCCACTTTTCCTCCTGGTTCGCGCCCTCAACAGGGCGTTCTTTCGGCATGCGAGCTTCATCGAACTTGCCTTTAAGGATTGTTTGTTGGATCCCCCGCACAATCATCAAATTCGCCGACGGTGTTAGGTGCACTTATGGACGCGGGCAGACTTGCTGGAAAGACAATATCCCCTTGGAGAAGGCAACCGCGGCTGGAAGGACAGTTTGGATTGTATGTCCGGACTTGTTAGGGGCTTTCGAACTGTGCACTGGCCAACACTCCTGGCAGCTCCACATGACCAAAATGTTTCCGAACATTGCATTTATGACTAACAAAATTAAGAGGTCTTGGGAAATGGGGCAAGAACCGGAGCTTTACAATCACAGCCGGTGTGAAACAGGTGTGCGTTTTGCGCCCCAGACCTTCAAGCGCTACATTGGAATATGTTCTGCGTGGTTGGAAGCGTGTATCTTAACGGGCAGGAGCTGATTTGACGGATGGGTTGCCGAATCTTATGGAACCAAGTTTCGCAGATGGTATCCTTTGCAAACTTTGGCCCGGAAGCTGCGCAATTTTTGGACAAATTATTTTTTGCACTTGGGCGCGCTGGAGTGATTTTGAATGTTAATAAAATATATTATTTTGTGCTGTTTTGGAATTTGCCATGCGAAAATGGAGGCATGCCGTTGAACAGGCTGGCATTGATTTGATGGATGGTGGCCCTAATTTGCTTGATGTACGGTTCGCGGATGACATTATAATTTGTGCTCGCTCACGTCATGAACTAGGGCAACTGGTCGCTTCATTGACGATACATTTGGAACAGGTAGGGTTGTTGTTGAATGCTGATAAAACTGTGGTGCTAACCAATGAGGCGCAGCCGCCTCCAATTCTTGCAACAGATGGCGGACTGAAACTTGCGATCTTGCAACGGAATGTTGGTCAAAGTGGTTGGGTTGTATGTTAGCAGCCGAAGGGTCACAATCACAACACATCGATCTGGAATATCATCTGCGGCAAGCATCGAAATCTTTCTACGCAAACCGATGGATTTTATTGGACCGAAGCGTTTCCATTTCCAAACGCTTGAAATATTTCAATGCCGTGGTCTCATCTGTCGCTTTAGCGGGCACAGGGCAATCTACAACTCACAGCTGGCTACTTTGGATGTTCATTTTCGAAAATTATGCAAATCCATCGTTGGACCGCCATCGGAGGTTGATCGGAATGCGGCCTGGAACGAGATTCTTCATCTATGGAATGACCGGACTAGAAGTTTTGTTGCAAATGCCCGCGTCAACACATGGTCTTACATCATTTGCAAAATCCTGGAATTGGGCAAAACATGTTGCCAGTTTGCCTGCGCATCCAGGTATCCAAATGGCACGTTTTTAGGGTGGGTCGCCTCCACCACCGCCCGGTGCTGTGGAAATGTGAAACCTGAGAATCATCGATCGACATGAATCATCCTGCTTATGTAATTCCAAATGCCCGTGCGCGCACGAAACATTTCACATGTTTGTAGCCTCTCAGTATGCGTCAAACCATTGTGAATTTTTCCCCAAACAGTTTACTGTTGGGGTTCTTAATGCAACTTTAGATTTGGCCGCCTTGGTGTTGGTTGGTGTGGTCGGCTTCTTGGGCTCTGAAGTGGTCTTGTCTCCCGTTGTCTCCGGTTGTCTCCCTTCATGTGGGGGGTGGGTGTTGGTTGGTGTGGCCGCCTTCTTGGGCTCTGAAGTGGTCTTGCGTCCCGTTGTCTCCGGTTGTCTCCCTTCATGTGG
>DF242001.1:0-35350 GCA_000507305.1 Breviolum minutum Mf 1.05b.01 | reverse complement strand
TATTGTGCTATCAACTTTGGGGGAGTGGACGTGGTGCCATTGCTGGGTGCCGTTGTAGTGTGCTATGGTTGGGGAGGGTGACGACCAACTTTGGGGGAGTGGACGTGGTGCCACTGCTGGGTGCCAATTTCTGTTTCATATGTTCCTCCTATTTTCAGGGCCACCAATTTCACGCAGACACCCAAGAAAACAACGATGAATTTTGTCTTGAGCTTCTTGCAGACGTTACACTGTTCTCGACATTGATAACACAAGAATTGGTGTTTGCTATCTGGGGTCTATGCTGGTATAATTCTTTGAGCTGTGACATGCCAAGGCATTTCCAGTGTGATGATGTTGCGCCATTTCCAGGAATTGTTTCCGCTTGTGCTGACTTTCCAGGGTGTTGTTGCTTGCTCTATTCTGGCGAGATTCGGTGAGGCGATGGCCGCTGTCATCATCACTGCCTTCGCTTCGGGCGCCACAACATGGGCTGAATTTGTGGACGCGGGAAGCAAGGTGGAGCGTTATACGCGAACCGTCCGGACCATCAATGAATTACTGAACTGGTGGAGGAATTTGAGTGAAGTGGAGAAGGTGCAGCTGGGTGATTCACCGCTCTTCATGGGGACTAGGTCAGAAGCTTTATATATAGATTCTTGCAATTGTGGTGCTATGTTTCTACTAATATCTATATTCAAATGAGTGTTTGTCCGCTCCCCGCAGTTGAGCCCGCCACACATGAGTTCAGCAAACTCAGTTGCAACAGATCGCCTGGATTAGGAACAACGGCTTGATAGAAGCCGAAGAACGAGCAAAAAGAACATGATGACACTCGCAAAACGGAACTGTTCATTCCACTTCTTTTAATTTGATGCTTCGAATCAGGTTTTTCCAGTCCTCTCCAGGCCTCAAGCGAGAACATCTCTCGTCTGGTCTTGGAAACGGAGCATGCCATTTTTTCGGAGCAGTCCAGTTGGATGTCAAGCAGCGCTGCAAAGATTGGCGCAGAGGCAACCAATGGAGTGAAGACTGATCATGTAGCTTGGCAAAATATGTTTCAATGGGGGGAAAAGGTCACATCCCACGGTGAATGCAGCTAGATGCTTTTCATTTGAATTGCCTTGTGCCTTCGCACTTGGGTACTTTGACTCGATTCCAACTTCCAACTGTGTAGTTTTGAAACGCCATAGGGCCACATGCATGCCACATGCATTCTTGCACAGGGATATATATATATATATATATATAGTACTATATACATTCGGATTTGCTGATTCCAGGTTCCTGCCAGATCACAACTAAGGACCCAGGTGACATGGGAGACAAATCCCACGTTGTGAAGCAACGCGGGAGGGACAAGTTGGGTGAGTGAGAGTAGCTAAGCTATCGAGGAAAAGAATGGTGCGGCCCCGCTGAATTTTTTCGATGGATTCGGAAGGGTACCATTTACATGTCCATTCCCGTAACTATGATATGCTATATCCCGCTTTTTTTGCTTGGTAATTCGTGATCTTAGCGTCACGGCTTGGTGAATTGATGGCGGCTGATGATGCATGCTTTTTGGCTCAATAAATGCAAGTTCCTTGCCGTCATTTTACAAGTGTCCACGGCAAAGGGCAATTTACTAGGAGGGAGCGCACCTTTGTGTTGCCAGGGTTTCCTTGGACAGCTTGGGCAGCCATGGAGGGCTTGCGGGCAAGACTTTTTCTCCAGCAGAAGGATGCAAGTATGCACCGCAATGAGCTCAGCCAACATGAGCTGGACAGCAGGGCATGTTGAATTCGTATGATTTTTTTTGAATCAACTATGTGTGGCACAAGAAGTTTATGAAAAGGATCTTCGTAAAGTAGCTGTGCCATTGGCAGATCCAGATTACACGCCCTCTCAGGTGAACCATCTTCCGGAGCGCGACACCGCCAACACCGCCACGAGCATGGGGGAGGGCGCGCCAGGCCCGTGAAAAACAGGGGGACATGTGAATCAATTGAATCAATCTGGAAAAATCTGGGAGCTCAGCAGCTGAAACTTTGATTCACTTTGCAGGTCTCGTGGTCACAGCAGAGGCCGAAGCCGCAGTTGCGAACCCGGGCGTAGTCAGAGCCGCTGCCGCAGCCGCAGCCGCCGAAGCAGCAGAAGCAGCGTGCGGAGCAGCAGCCGCGAACGAGAAAGAGAAGCTGCAACTTGTCTTGAACTTCGTGAAACCATGGACTTTCCATTGTTCCACATCCGTATTAAAGCATGTTTCGACTCGTTCATCGCGACTCTTGCATATAAAAGACTGTTCTTGGGATACAGTGTTGGTTTGCTATGCCATTTGATCTTTCAGTAAAGATTGCGTGACAGTGCCCAAAACACGCGAGCTTGCATGCATGTAATTGCCAACCTTCAAGGATTTTCACCGACGATGGACGTCTCAAGTTGGCGATGAGGAGAGTTGAATGCGTCAGCGAAGGTATTTGGGGAAGTTTTCGCTTTGCAAATGTTTGAAGGGCAAACATTAAGCGTAAACAGTACAAACAGCAACATGATGTAAATTTCTGCTTCATGTTTGTGCCTAGAAAACGGTTTGCTGTTTAACTTGAGAGTTGGTCACTTCTTACCAAAAACAGCCTCAAATTCAGCGATGTCACAGGACCTACACAAGCCCATGCCGCCGAAGCCAACATTGGGCAGTTTCTTTGACTTTCTGCAGGTGCATGTCCAAATGCGGTCGGACTTGAAAGGCGTATCTATGACAATTCACGAAGATATGGTGCAACATGGGAAATACTGACTTCATGTGAAAAGGTTTCGTTTGCTGCATAGTAATGCATCTTTTGTTTGTTCCTTCTTGATCGTGTGCTGTTTTCCAACCCTGGACAATAACCACATTTCGATGGTTCTTGGCCGTTGCAAAACATTGCCAGGATAGTCGGCCCACTAGCCCGGGAGAAATGCCACCCTCCACTAGCAGTACAGGCAACTGGATCATCTGTATGGAGGTGTTTGAAGTTTTGGCACGGGTATCTGCAGAAAGGTATGGAAGGTATGAAAAGACGTGGAATAAGTTGCTCCATGTTGCTCCACAATCACACTTGTTTCCTGAGTTTCAGTTTTTTTTGAGGAGATATTCCTGACATTCTCACATGCATTTCTTGACGAAAATCCCATCGTTGATCCAACGAAGTTTGTTGCCAGGCAGCAGCAGCAGTGCTCAACCGTTATCAAGCCCATCTCTTGCCGCACCTTGGATTTGGTGAAGTTTTCTTGCAGAAAAAAATGGTATGTTTGGTGCTTGTGATATTGTGTGGATCCATTCAACACCATGTAAATGTACAAAGGTAGATGTGGAACACATAGAAAAACTCAACAAGGGAAACTTTAGATTCAGAGACTTATGCTGCTGCCTGTTCTTGCACATGGAAGAAAAGAGACATTATTCCCATTCGTTTGCTGGAAGAGCCTTTCACACCACAACCTACGATCGATTTCTAAGTCTATAGAGGTGAACAGTGACTCCAACGTAAAAAAATGTTGTATCGTCCCCGTGGCAAACAAGAAAGCCACTTCCTGCAGGATGCGGCAAGACTCCCTCGCCGCCAGAGCGCAGGCCCAGTTATGTACCAGATGTGTTTCTGTTTCGTTCCACTTTGAATTTCAGTGTCCATCGAAAGCAAGTGTTCTTGGAATAATCTGACCAGAAATGCTTGAGGTTTGTCTTAGTAAACCTTGCATTTTGTGTCAATTTCTTGCTTCCATGGAATGCTATTTGCCTCCACCCTCTCCTAACAGCCCGACTGGCCAAAGTCAAGATTGTCAAGGCAAGAAGCTGCCTCCAATGACGCGTGGGTCGCAGAATCAAATGAAGCAACTGCGAAAAATCTCCAAGGTGCTGCCCTTGTGGGTCAAAGGATGGGCACCTGGGAGAAATGGAGTTTTTGATGGAGAAAGGAGAAAGGCATTCCCAAAGAACGAATAAACAAGATATATCTAGAAAGGTCTTTGGAAGACCTGTTTCCCACAATGATTCTTTTTAAAGTTTCACTACAATCACCGGTCAAGCTTTCACCGTTTGCGAGGCAGGCCGAGAAGATGTCGGAGGTGTATCACAGGAGGAGGTTCGCCGCAGCATGGACTGCAGGTGGTGCTCGAAGTCAAGTGAACAGCAAGCTTGCAATTTTTTGTTGATTGGTGAAGACTTAGGTTGGTTGAAGTTGGAAGCTGAATCCACTGTCCTTTGTGGAGTTGAGAAGTGGTTGATAAGAGGTGAAGATTTTAATCCAAGAGGTTGACGAATTGATCCTTCCCGTAGGATGATAGTCTCCTGTTTCTGAAGGTAGGCTAGGACCAGTGATACACAACAACGAAACACGTGCATGTATAAATTATATACATTAATCAAATATGTGGTGCATATGACTAGACTATACATAACTTCAGTGTGGCCTGCCCCTTGCACCGATGCAACAATGGCTTTCGTCCATAATGCCTCAAAATCCATGGACATTTCTTTTGTGCCCAAGTAATATACCATATATGGCTCAAGGCTCAAAGAAGGAAGATTGACAGTCGGACGGCAATGACCCTGTCTTGGACACTCGGATGTTCTTTGCTTGCCATGGCAGCAGCTGGGAATTTGTGGGTCAGTTCTGGCTATTCGACCACAGATTGCAGTGGCACACCATACCTAGAACATAAACAACCCACAGACATTTGCTTTTCAAGCGGAGATGTGTCTTACACATATACCTGCAACAGCACTACTGCGGTTATTAACCACTATACAGATGCAGCTTGCACAACTCCCGCCCCCTCTTATACTCTTGATTACCATGATGTTGGTGTGTGCGAGGATTCTTGGAAGAGCACTTGTAGAGATGACACATATGTTGTGGTGGCCGAGTACAATGATAGCGCCTGTACAACCAAGCAGCGTGACCTTAAAGTGTTTTTCGAATGCACAGCTTGGGGTAACGCTACAACCCCGGCGTCAAAAAAGCTTAGTGTCGGCGATGTCTTCACCGAGTTAACGTACAGCAGCTCGGATTGCACAGGAGATGCTACAGAAACTACTACACTGGGGTCCTGCGGGAATTGCACTGATATGGGCTGGTACTACGCGATGTGGGATTGCGCCAGCACTTCCACCAGTACGTCTACCAGCACATCCACCAGTACGTCCAGCACATCCACCAGCACATGCGCCGGTTGTCAATCTTTGGCCAGTCCGACTAGTCCCATGAAGTTGCACTTGCTTACGGGTATGATTGGCTTTGTGTTTCTGGCCTTGAACTTCTGAGAGCCGAGGTTGAACATTTGAGCAGTGACGAAGACCCTTGCTATTCGCTGCATATATTGGGATTGTACATGGAAACGATCCCTATAAACTAATCAGTATAGTGGAATGTCAGAAGGGTTTTGAACGTCGCTCATTCTTGCCTCTGGTATAACAACTCAGATGGTTCCGCTGCATGACGTGCACCACGCGCAGCAACATTTTCAGATGTGGATATTGGATTTGACTTGGTATTTGTACCCGACAACCATGACATTCTGACCTTGCTGAAAGAGAGAAAAAAATGCTGCCAACACCTATCGAACATAACATCTGTTTCTATACCAGGGCAATTTCCCACCATTTCCCACATATGATACACCCCCAAAGAAATCAAACAAAACTACTGTCATCCTTTGACAGTAAGTTGAGCCTCACAACATCTAGACCTTTGGCTACGGCTAAGGTATTGAGGTTATTGAAGCTGTTGAGATGGAGGAGCATCGGGATCATGATAACCTCCACTATCACCGACCTGAACATCGAACACAGGCAGGGGATGGAGCCAGTGGGGCCCCCTGAAGATTCGGGAATCACGGAGAATCAAAGCCATTTCCATCAATTTTCAGGTCTTCTGAGGCTGCGTGTTTCTTCGTTTTGATCTCCAGTGAAACCGGATCAATTTGGGCAAATTTGGAAAAGCCTAAGTGATATATCGATATGTAGATATATATATATATATTTATATCAATACATATATATATATATGTATATAAGCACATACGGTAGATACATGCATGTCATTGTCTAAATATACATGTATCTTATATATAGATATCATGACCTTCCGTTTATGATCAATAACATGATTTTCTTTTGAGACCAATGGCACAGCTTTCAAGCAGGTAGAACATGAGACGGAGTCTGAAGACACCATGTCCTTAGCAAGCTTTACGACCTCATCGTTATTGGAAGGTGCGGTTTATGACTATGACCCGCTTGAGAGCTGTAAAGTGCAAAGCTGATTTTTCGAAGTTCATGTGTTTCTTTTTCAATTTGGGTTGAGATGTTTTTTTTCAAAAGAGTTCATTCCAATGAGGCATCCCAAAACATCCACCGAAAAAAATGAAAACCTCAAACCTTCAGGACGTCGAGCGACACGTTTCGACGAGACGATGGAGAATGACTTGGAAGTGCTGGAGGAGGAGGAGGATCAAAGCCGTTAGGAAGCCCAGCACTTTTGAAATGTGATATGGGTCCTAGTTGAAATTGGAGATGCATTTTGTGTTGCATTGATATTGGTTGGGTAAGAACATATTGCATTTAGAATGTTGATATCTTGATTTATGTTGTCATAAACTCATTTTCTAGACTAATCTAGCTAATGCTCTGGAACATTTTGCAAAGCTTGGGGTTGCTGGTCCTTTTAGGTGTGAGCTATACGAGGGTTGGGAACAATTAGCCAAATCGTCCTTTCCCACTCTCTGGCATTTGGTGGGAAAGCTATGTGGATTTTTGAGGCCACTATTTGGATGATGTCTTTGCAGCAGAGCCCTGGCGTGTGTTGTTGTCAGATGATGCCTATATAGAGGTGAAACAATTGGGTGGGACCCAGCAGAAGGTGGTGCTGGACGTCTTGAAGGCGGGGCTTTTGGTGAAGATTTTTATTGAGGGGGGACTTATGACTGTATTGAGGGGAGGATTTTTGTTTAGTGAAGGGGGGAATGATGGTTGTGTCCACTGTGTGTCAATTATTTCCTGGTCCTAGAAGATGATTTTCACAACTGAAATGCAACACTTTAGTTTTGGATTCATCCTGTCCTTGGTGCACGGTTTTGAGCTTCAAATTGTGTGTTGCCTTCAAAATGCGCAAGCGATCCAACCAGGGTGGCATCCAACTTCAGAAAAAAAACTGCTGCTAAACGATTACTGCTTGATGGTAATCTCCAAAAACTTTAGGTCAATAGGTGATTTAGTCATGGAAACCTGTCAAGTTGGTGAATTTCCAGCTGATTTTTGCTGATGAAAGTTGGTGTTTGATTGTTTTTAGGTATGTCTACCAAGTGGGAAATCTTGCTCTAATCTGTCACCATGCTTTTTGGAGGTCTTGGCTTCTGGCAAGTGGTACCGCGAGCCCTTCCACAAGACCATCACGACGATACGCAGCCACAACCAGCATAAACTTCGATGTTTAGCAGGCGGAAACAACAAAATCATCAAGCACTCAGAGTTGAGTTTTGTAATATTTGGGGATAAGTTTGATCATCATCATAAACTTTATACATGTAGACATGGATGAAAGATGCATTTGTTTGTTTCATGTTTCATTATGGAGCATCCCAGTGGCAAGAGGTGGTGAGCTCAACATCCTTTGGGGTCAGCAACTCAGATTCTGTGTACAAAATTGGTCCGAAAATTCTTTTGTTTTGGACAAATCCATCCGTAAGGTTTGGACATGGAGTACTCACGTGAACAGCAAGTCTTTACAGAAGTGATTCAGATTTGGCATGTTGTTCGACTCTTTGGCTGCATTTGGTGACGTGGGATGATAGATTCATCAGTTGTTAGCGTGCAAGTTGAGAGTTTCACTCAGACTCAGATTTTCCATAGGCAAACAAAGAACGGAACTGAGGGCCAGAGCGTAAGGATGATAAGGCTGACATGGTGATGCAGCAGTGGCAAGCAACCTCACGAAAATTTGAAGGCCGGCAAAGAAGAGCTTTGATCCTGAAGCTTTCATTCTGATTCATTCACAATCGAACCGCCTCATAAGAGTGTTGGATGATTCCATTGGATGATGACTTGTCACCATTCCTCTGTTTGTGCCAGATGCCCGTTTGACAGACAGATTTTGCTTCTGGCACTTGGTGAAGCACATGTCGTGAGGTCTGAAGAAAGCACTTGAGAGCCAGCACCTTCCAAAACTGAGTTCTACTTCCACACGCTGGCCTCGCACAGTGGCCAGCAGCGATTTACAAGACAGTGTCTTGGAGTTTTTTTTTTTTTTTTGGTTTCTTCTTTTTAAACATGTTCTTTTTCCTCCCCTTTGTCGTCGGAGGGTGATCCAACAGAACAACAGCCAACTGACACCAACAGGAGAAATACTTTCATTGTTGGAAAGCAACAACAGAAACCGTAACTGAGAAGAATGAATGACTTGACTAAAAAAGGACGGCGGCCATATCAAGAGTTTCCCCCTAGAACTCCCCAATCACAAAAGACAAGGTGGGTGTTTTACATCTGCCCACTTAACAGTAGGAGCCCAAGGGTTTACCCATCAAAGGTAGATCAAAGTTCCACAAACCCCTCAGATCTGCTTGAAACCTGGCGTAGGTGATGTCTTTTCAGTGCGTAAGTTCTTTGCATTGGATCGGCAGATGCTGCACTCTATCACCATGCATGATGAGCATGCAGGTGTGCAGATCTCTTTCACACAGCGATCAAAAAGCTTGGTGCATCCTTGAAGATGCTCCACCAGAACCGGAAAAATGGGAGAATTTTACGTTGTGAATTCTACTTGGTGGCTCAATGAAGACGTTGACCCAATGTTCCGTAGGAACGACATGAAGCATTTGAGGCATCCATTTTTCAAGCATGATTAGAACATATTAGTTGTCCTTGGTTTCTAGGGTGTCTCCAGTAATGTTTAGTTGTTAACGATCTTTCCCCAAAGATCTTTGAAATGGACCTTCCATCCACCGTCGCTGCTAGTGTGCGAAGTTGTCGAACTGTGTCAGGTGCTGCAGAAGAACAGCTTCCCAGCTGCAAAATTGGGTGCAGCCCAACGAAGTGTCGCACTTCACTTCATGATGGTTTTTCTTGCTTGCCGTTGATCCCTGAAATTGCTGGAACTTGGAGCCACGCTTCAAGCACTTTAAGCATCTTAGAATCTGAAACCTTTCCTTCAAAGGTATGCTTCCCTTGCGAACCAAAGACCAAATCTCTTGCCATAAAGGTTTGCTCTGCGAGTGTCCAAGCGTGAAGCAGCGGTCATTGAGAAGACTCTCAGACGCAGGGAAGTGTATGGTTCCTTGTTGCGAAGTATCTCTTTGCAGATGTAGGGACCTTTCATTCATTTCCTGGCAAAATCATAGGAAGCAAGTTGTAGTTGCCATGGTGTCACATACAGGGTAACCATGACACCCAATAAACGACCCTTCTTCATGCTTTGGTGTCAGGAAAGGCCCGGCCATCGTCATTGGAAGAAGCGGAAGTGGCAAGACCTTATGCCATGGTCTCGGATTTGGTTCGGGTATCTCCTACAGACCTACGACCGGCAGATCTTTTGGATGTATTTTTTGCGCAGGTTGTGTGTATCGGCTCTTCTATGAGTACCTGACCTACTGGAAGGAGGCGGCCAAGGCGCGTTTCAGGGAATGAGGACAGATAAAGAGATGACAATCTGAGAGAGTGGCGGTTTAAAGCCATAGGTAAATCCACGGATTCATGGGAAGGTCATAATAAGACCTGACCAGTTGATAAAATTATGGGTGCAACGGTGAAACATTAGGAATCAAACATCATACCACTGGGCTCAACTTGTGTTATGGGGTCAACCTCTTGAGGCTGGCAACTCTGCATTGATGCCATCAGATGGCACTAAGCTGGTACATCTGCATCAGGCGAACGGTGTAACGGGTTTTGGTGGGTGGATTTTGTGGCACCTATGTGGAGTGAAGATGGGGGGTTGGGTCAGGTGAGTTGTGAGGGTTTGTGGCACTGAAAATTGGAAGCACTATGAATAGAGCAGAGAGTAGCATGGTACCCCTTGGTAATCAACATGTACCACCATCCTTTGAAAATCATTGGCGCCCAAGCATTCTGGAAGGTGCCAACTGTTGAAATTTGGGGTGGACTTGGCTTAAGATGGCTCTAGCAAACTTGCTCACGAGGTCTTTGTGACGCATTCTGCAAGCCTGGCCAATAAGGCCAATGTACATCCGTGTTTCGCTGGATATAGGTGTCCCAAAGCCAGAGATTTGTGAAGCTTAAACTTAAACAGACCATAAATCAATAGTAGATTTGATGGGTCACCCAACATGTTGAGAAGCATGAGTATTGTCATAGATACATCCACTGCACAAACAAATGCTCCGTTGATACTGCTGTCTGAAATGTTTGTACACTTTTCAATTTTCATTCATTTTTGGAGCGTTTAAAGATTTGAATAACTTTGCAGTACAACTGCTTTTGATATTCCGTTCCATATCACCATTTGATTTCCTTGGAAGGTCTTGGAGTATTTCTCCAACCTCCAAGCTGCTCAGCAAGAGGATGGGCCAGCAACGAAACTCACCGAACAGACGAGGCAGTGAAATGCCATGAGATGATCCGGGACGCGAAGAAAGGTATAGTCACTGCAACGCACTCTTATTCTTCTTCCAAGCTAGATTTCTTAGAAGCTATATAGTGGATTTTATATGATTTTGTGTGGGTTTTTAGAGGTACTTCCGAATGGTATCTATCATTCATGTTCTTAGCATGCAACCTCCCCGTTCGATGGCATTTTCAGGTTGTGCACTCTAGCGTTTTCGCTTCCAAGCGCTTTTTGCATAGCTTGTCCTGCTTTGTACTTTTCGTTTTTCTGTCTGGTCTGCATGGCGACCAAGTGAAGAATCACTCGCTCCAAAACAATGAAAGATCCCATCAGCCATGATTTTTGTGCCACAGGTTGCCAGACACTTTGAAAGGTCTCAAGACCTTTCCACTCTTTGTAACGAGCCTTGTCTTAGAACAAAGTGGATGATGTTAAGAGATCCGTTGCTCTGCCTCTCATATCAACCCTCGTTTCTTTTTTCCTGGCACCAAAAGCTGGGTGAAGCTCGGCAGTTTTTGCTGCGAGGTTTCGCAAGTTTATCATCATGGTGGATGGCACCTCGTCGATACCTCTAGCTGATTACTCCAAGAGATGGAAGGGATTTCAAACGATATCTTAACGATTCTTGATCTATGACATGTTGCAAAAGCAATCATGGTTTTATTGAAATATCATTCTTGATGTTTACTATGGCCCGAGAAAGATTTAGCATCAAAAAGTGTGATGTATCATTTTGATACGACAGTGTTTTGGCAACAATCGTATACATTAAACTCATCATATAGTATTGCATATTTAATTGCGCTAAACACATATCCTGGCATACGTAATTCCATTATGTCAGGCCGCGATGACCTTGGATTCTCTGTTAGGGCTCATCAAATCATCACCATTAAACTCCTGACTCAAGGCTCCTTGGAGAAGCGTTTCTTTCCGCGTCGTCACACAGGCCAGCTCCATCCAGACAAGGCAGGCGATAAATTTGGCTGAAGAGGGAGTTACTTTTTGAGCTACATGGCAAAAGTTGTGAAGTGACATTTTTTTTGTAGCGATATGGATGATGAATATTGATGATTCTCATGAACCTGTTTGGTTAAAGGATCAATGCCAGGCAACGGATCCATGGAAAACACACAGCCCTAGTTTTGGTGGTTTAGCAGGTAACTTAGCTCTATTTGATCCTTTTTCTTTCTAGCAAGTTATGAAATCGTTTAATGCTGATGGAATCTCCATTCTTAGAATGTCACATTCACATTCGTTTTGTGTTATGCTCTCTGTTCTCGGAGGAAAACATGTAACATTGAGCATCAAAAGAAGGTGTTCCAAGTATTCCACTCTCCTCCTGTATGGCAATTTTCGATACATCCAGCAGATCAACTGTAGAACGGTCATGCACTGGATCCGATTGCCCTGGAAACGACAACGTCAACAATATCAATCCCACAGGATCCATGTATGGTATATTTCTCTGCATTATACCAAAAAATCAACTGAATTTGGGTAAAACAAATTATACTATACCATACAATCATCATACATGAACCCCATGGAAATGTGCAACCTGACAACGGTTCATGCTAACTTCCTGCAGGTCATCATGGCTGAAGCTCCCGATGCATTGGACCCCATTAGCGCCTTGCGTGAGCAAACCCGTACTGCCCAGCGGGCACAAGCCGTCACCAATGCACGAGCCAATCCCGATAATCAGCGGAAAACGGAGGTGGACTACGAACTCTTCAAAAGCAAGTTCTGGCCGAAGATTTCACCACTCGCAGCTGACTTAGCAAGAATTTGCGAGGAATTTATGGAGGATTTCAGATCGTTGAGACAAAATGATACTAGACACAGGTATGCTGTGTAAATAATAAGAGTTACATTTGCATCATTTGCACATGTTTTCAAATCCATTGCACCCATTTTATATCCACACCAAAAAATATCAATTGACACATGGACCTATGCATCAATTGAAAACTCAATGAACATGAATCTGGCAGTATATATGTTTAAGGCATACTTCTCAACATTTGGATGATTTTGTTTTTTTTCCGGCTTTATTCTCCCCCCACAACGATGGATCTGTATTGCCGAGGTATCAAATCAGTGCGACGCATCCTTGCTGTGGCGGGAGATTCAATCCTTCATCAAGGGCTCCTACAAAGTGATGGACCGGGGATCAGGGGTGGAATGGAAACTGGGGTAATGCCACCTTGTTACCCCAAACATGAGCCAAAGGAGCCAAGGGGCTCAAGTGCTTCTCCTCCAAAAACAAGTTGAAAGTGGTTTTGAGATGGTTTGGATACTTGAAGGCAGGTGTGGTAATTTCTGTTCTGGGCTGAGCCATGCGTTTGTTATACAGAAAGTTGAATGTGGATCAACACCGATGCTGGGCCTTGCTTACCCCATCTACCAACCCAAATGAGATTTATCTTACCGGTGCCTTACCAGGACACGGAAGAGGGGCATTTGAGTCTTCCTATGTATGCAGAAGTGGCGAAGAAAGCTTCTCCAGGTTTTGAAGATCATCGGCCCCAGCTGCTCGGCAGGGGGTAATGCAGTTGCGGAGGATGGATGAAATCTTGGCCATGGCAAATATTTCTGTGTGTCTTTTGTGGCAGTGTTTCAAGCATCCCAACTGGTGCAGAATTGTTTTTCAATGACAGCTTGAGGATCTACAAAGCTTTTCAAGTCTACGAGCAACTCCGCAAGGATTGGAATTGCTTCGATAGGCTGGGTACCTATACAGGGACAAACATGTTGAAACAGAAATCATGCCTTTCAGAAAAACTTGTTTGCGATTTGCCAACTTCAACTTTTATGCTTTTGTTTTTGGGGTAAGGCCAAGAAAAAACCTTGGATTTTTATGCCACTTTGCCACTTTGCTTCTTACTTCAGCCAGGATGGATGTGAGCTTTCATGTGGTCAAAGAGTTGAAGAAACATCCTTACAACGGGCCACCCATCCATTCAGTGGCTGTAAATGAAGTACAGGATTTAGCGCAGTCTCTTGGCGGATGGCAACGGCATGCACTGTTAACCTCTTAAGGCTTACGGGGAAGGAAGTGTAAAGAGACCCCCTCGATGTCTGAGGATTGAACTTGCCATCTTCTTCATGATCATGAAGAAGCCTTACGAGGAGTCTCTTTGTGAGATACTGCATCCAAAAATCGCTATACTTGATGTATTTTGATGTCACATGCATCAATGTCATTTACTGCTTCTAAGATCATCAAACATGAGATCTGCACCCCTCAACAAGAATTCCACGCCAGGAACTCTTTATCACAGGCGATACCTCTCAAGCGGTTTCCAGAGCCGTGGACTTTCGTTTCTGCGATTTGCGTTCGCTCTTCCACTACTTCAATGTCGATCCGGTACCGGAATTGGATCAGCTACTTATTAACTACAGATCACATCAAAAGAGACTCTGCCTGCAAGCTGGTCAAACGATACGACCAACGACCATGTGCATTGTAGTTGAGAGTTTCTTGATTTCTGATTTTCGGCTTAGTGAAGGGTGGTCACTCTCTGGGATGCGAGCGTCTGAAATGAATCATTGTCAGCCAAAGGCTGCTCACTGTTTGCAGATATCTTTGCTGCCGTGCAATCATGACAGATACAGGATTCACGCCTCTGTCAATGCAGTTCACTTGTCAACTACATCCCACATTATCCTAGCCATCATCCTGTCAACTGACTAGGTATTCATTATTTGGATTTGACCTTCCAACTTGTCCAAAAAACCCAAGGATCCTAGCTTTATCGCACAAAGGGGTGGTGCGTCCATTGGAATTGGCCTTTCCTTATGCGATTGACAAATTGCAAGCAGATGAAGGTCATCGTGATGGAGAGAAACCTGTGGTAGTTGATGATGTACCACTGGAGGTGCAACTGTTGAATCCCCGGCAAAGTCAAACACACACACATTAGGCCCACAGAGGTTCACAAGGTTTGTCGAGTTTCATTTGTTGCTTGGCAACAGGATTTGGCCCGACATGTCTTCAACTTGGATGGCAGTGACTGGGCAAATGAAATGACTGCAAATATGTTGAGAATGGAAAGCTTAAGCTTCAAAAGCCATCAATAAAAGAGCGAAATTGAAGATACTGTGCTCTGGTACTGGTGAGAAACTTGTCAAGTGGTTGTGTGCCGGGTTTTCTTCAATGCCGTGAATATTGCTGAGATTGAAGCCACGTCAAAGCAATGATGCAAACGGTTCCACAACATGGAAACAGAACAGTCTATGCCTATGCTGTCCCTAGCACTGCTGCACATGTGTGTAATTCAATCCCTTCTTCAAAGGCCAGTTCTTTCCCTGTAATAATTTAATATAATTTATAGTCCAACCGTAAGATGGTAACAGCAACAACACCAACAACAGCTTGTGCAACATCCCCAACCTCCCCCAGTGAAAATGGGCGGAGTCGGATGGTCACGAACGAGGCAGTGCAGGAATCGCATTTGGTGCGAGTCAATGTATTTTGGTGCGGAACGAGGAGTCGCGAAAACGTTTGCCCAAAGTGTTGAGCAATTCCTTGGTCTTGACGGTGGAGCAGTCAAAAGGCTTGGAGTTTGATGATGCTTGGCGGCATCATGTGTGGCAAAGAAAGTGGTGATGCATTGATATTTGATAGACTTTGGGGATATCACTGTCCATTGAGTAGGACTGGGATACAGGAATGGCATGATATAGTGAATCTGAAATTGAAATTGCTGTAATTAGCCATGACAAGACAAGACATGACAAATCATCACAAGGGATGAGAAGCGGCGTAACGTAAATTATCCCAAACAAGACCAGTGCGTGTGGCATTTGGCCGAGATCAAACAGATCAGGATTGCATCTTGGTGAATTTCTTCAAGGACTCCCTCTACAAAGAGCGGCTTGGTTCAATGGACTGTTCTCATGACGAAATCATGACGAAAACAATGTATACTAAGGAAATGAGACAAACCAGTACAGGAATGATTATGTAATTCTTACAAGCAATGGATACAGTGTGATTATTTGGGCTGTCTCCTGCCTTTCTACAGGTGGCAGACGGTGAAGATCTTTCTCCAAGAGTTGTTAAACGAAGACTCCAAGGATCACCCGAAACAAAAATCACTATAGGAAAGGGTACTGCCATGTTTCACCAAAAAAAACTATACTCACCAGTTGATTTTGTGAGTGAAACACTTGGTGGATTCGTTTGTTTCAACAGCTCCTTTTCTTGGTGTCCAGGGTTAGGTCGCTCCAAGAGATGTGATGGGATCATTTTCTAAAAAAAGGTATCAATCATAGCACCTATCAATCCCTCAGTGTGCATTTATATTGTAGATATGTATCATATATTCTCTATATACACATGTATGCATGAATCGGTGTTTCCAAATAGGGAAAACCCGTCTTGGAAATGAATCGGAAAGTTGGCCAAGAACCGGAGTGTCTTGCTTGAGCCACAAATCTTCAAGGAGAATCTGAAAAGCAAATCATACACCGATCATCCAATTCCGTTTGATGAATCATTGCGTAAGGGCAGTAGGTATCAGTCATATCTGATTCTTGATGCCCTTCGGAAGCATTCCCCTTCCCAATCTTTCATTCATGAGTCAAGATTGCTCGGAATAGACCACAAGAGTAGTCAGTCATAAGTTTAGATACACTCCAGTCTCAGGTGGCATACAGTACACTATAGCACAATCAAGGTAGGATTTCACTTCTTAACCAACACGGTGGAACCTGCAGTGACTAGTCCAACAAATCCAACGTTGTGTAGGAGACTGACTCCAAACGTCCACGTTTCGATCGTTTACGCCACACCTTGCTGTGCTCCGAATTGAAGCACCTCTATACGGCAATCACACGCACGAAGCACGTGTCACTTGGCTGACTTTGGGGGAGAATATGTGGGAAAATGCTGCGGGAACGGTGTCCCTTCATTACAATATACAACTGAAAAAGGGAGACATGTTTTTTAGTTTTTAAATCAACATGTTTGAATGGAAATCATCCCTGATCATCAATGAAAATGATGCAAAAGTGGCACACATGTCAAGAGCATCACCAACGAGTGCCTTCAGCATTTCTTTCGTACACGAACCTTTTAGGCTACTCATCATTGAAGAGGACATGGAGCAGGTTGGAATTTTCTGGTTGTGAATTGGTGCGGTCAAAACTTACCAGTTAGAAAGATGGGCCCTGGCAACTTGTGTTGTGCAGGCGGCTCCTATGTTTGAACTCTGGGAGAAGATGGATTTGGTGAACTTTGGCCTCATGCAAGAGGAGAATTCCAAGGTGGTTGACTTTTTTGGAGCGTTGATGGTTGAGAAAATCATTCACCCCAATACGAATGGGAGAACCATGGCCTTCCCTTTCAGGATTTCAACCATCAGTTTTGTTGAGACGCAAATGCAGCACTTGGGATGGGTCTCAACGAAAGAACCAGTTAGAGCCAACTTCAACAAGTTACCAAATGCTTGAGGGATAGGTCCAGATTGTTTTCACAAGTTTTATTATGGGCAGGCCAGACGCTTGATCCATGAGCACGCTGGAAAGAATCGAGGGAAAGATTCTTGGTGCACTATGGGTCACAATCTCATGAAGAGGCCTGCTGCGACTTTGATACTGTTGGTAGATAAAACCCTGCAGCAGTTTTTCGATGGTGAAACGACTGTATTTGGAATGTCAACTGGTGAGAGGCAACTCTACCAACAAGCTTTGAGTGCCTTCCAGCGCGGAGAGGATGAGAACATGGCGAAGATTTGTGAAGCCTACATGTTGGCACAAGAGGCAATGCTTGGCATTTTTGGATGTTTGTGGGTAGATTAGGGCTTCGATCTCCAGGGTTTTGCCATGGGTTTGTCAAATCATTTCTGGTTGGCAAAATGCCGCGAGGCTGCAAGAACGATGGAGGACAATGAGGCAGAAGGTGCTTTTTTCTTTTTTTTGGAGGGGGGGGGTGTGGAACATCAAGGGGCCAGTGAATGAGGAATTCAATTTTGCTGTAGTGCACGGGGTTTTTCTGGGTTTCCATGATGCACAATCATCTAACAAGGGTGGTGCTTGAACCTTATGGGGTTGTTGAGTGCAAATCCTGTCAGCCTGTGGAGGGTGGTCTCATCAACATCTTTATGACATATTTTCACCCAAAGACACTGTGGATTTTGGGTTTCTGACTTCAAGTTAGCCAGATTTGTCCCAATAATTGGGCGAGTTCAGGAATTGATGCTCAATACCTTTCTTGGTGTATATACATTGGCATATAGTGTATGGACAATACTTGCGACACTTTCAATCTACGAAATCTGGAGATAAGCTTAAAGCCAACGTACAAATACAGACAAGATAGACAAGGACATACGCAGATATACTGCGCAACAATAACATTACATAAATTTAGTGTATGTGTGAAGCAAATGATGTGAAATACTCTAGAAGATATTTTTAAACCTATTTAACATCTTCATGTTTGACATGATCGTCTCAAAGAGTGAACGTATGCGTGTTGTATTTGTGCCTTGACCAAAACCTAGTCGCTAAGTCCATGTCCACATGATCCATTTGAAGGTGTTCGACTCTTCCGCGCAGCGGCAGAGCTCTTTCTTGCACGGGGCGCTCGTCAAGAGCAAGGGGAATGCCTTCTCCTTGGTCAACGGCCATTGGAGGTGTGCACCTAAACAGTTGCTATGGTGAGTTGGGTGAACAACGTTTTAGGGAAAGTCACGTGTGATTTTAAGATCCCGAAAAAGGATGAGATGAGATTCAATCAACACTGTTGAAAAACACACACTTTGTTTTTTCACAGGTGAAATTTGGAACGTAGCCACATTACTCATAAAAACTGTGCCCAGTGAGCCTTGCAGATAGAATATGGAGGATGCATGAAACATACTCAAACCATCATACGAGCCCGCATTGAGGTGTCGGAGATCTCCAATATTTTTGGTGCAATTTTCTCTGATGTCAAATATTTTCACTGCCAAAGTGATCGCTGTAGATCAAAAGCAACATGTCAATCTGGCCACACTATCTTGACTCACTGATGTCGCATTTCACAATCTCTTTGAACCCGCTGTTTGAGTTGTTTTTACATTGAATGATGACTAAAATAAAGTCATAGTTTCCAGGGGATGAAAGGAGTCCTAAATTTTCAGACACCCAAACTGACATTTAGAGTCCCAACTTTGAGACTCTTCAACTTGGGGGTGTCGACATCGCTTTTTAGAGCCAGGCTGCACATATCTTTGAAAGCCTTGCTGATGAGCTTGGAGAGGAACAGTCCAAGATCAAGGCTTACTGCAACTGGGGATACCTGAGACTAGCTGGGGTACAGAAGGTGAGAACATGTTATTAAAAGAATTGTGTTCAAAATGCTTGCAGCTCTTGGTCTTTTTTTCAACCTCAGGATTTTTTGGGGAAAAATTTCCCAAGTTTGCCCCTAGCGTTTTCGTTAGGCCGCGCGTGCCTACGCTGTGGCCGGGCGCTATGCCACCGCGGCCCGGCTTTACGAGGCTGCCAAGCACATACGTGAAGCCATCGAAAACTTCTTGCGGGCAGCGCCTTGGTCTTGGAGTTTGTTGTTTTTTATTTGAAAAATTCCCATCATGGGTTGAATTTTTATTAGCTGCCAAAAAACCCATAGGTTGAATACGGATCAAGATGGATCAAGATGATTTGGCTTGAATAGTTGGATGGTTTGGGTTGACAACTCCTTTTTTTGTGTGGCTTGTTTACATTTGGCAACACCCTTCGCATCGCCCAACCCAAGTTATCGCAAGTTTTTGGGGGCAAGAGTGCCTGAGATGACATGAGTGTGATGGTGCGATTTCTGCCAAGGACGCGGATGAGATTGACAATGTCAAACGTTTGGTGTTGAAGGCGCACAGCACGGAGGCTTTAAGCACTGAGGAGTGCTTCCGCTACCTGCAGGACGGAGCAAGATGAGTTTACCAATCAGTTTTGATGGGTCAACAGCCGGGAAAACTGCCAGGACACGGATGCACAGGATGTGGCCGGTGAACTCTTCCTTGCGGAAGAAAACTACGTAGAAGCGGCAAAGTGCTTTGAGATCCTCAAACTTTTATTTAGCCACTGTTGGAAGGAATGGACTCTGAAGGAGAGGCAGTATCAAATATTTGAGTTCCAGAGGGTTGCCTAGAGGAATCCTTGGCCAAGTCAAGATGTTGTAATTTCAGCAATTGTGTTCGTGATGATGTGTGATGCCACGAGTGCTTTTGAATACTTTTGATACAGCCACAAAAACACTTTTTGAAGGGGGAAAGCCAGCAAACACATCCAAACTCCACCCTTCCCAGAACCTACAGTTAGCACCCTCATCAGCAGATTTCAGTTTTCATTTCCACCGGAATCAGTCAACCAAGGAGTGCTGGATGCTTGCAGAAAGAAGCAGAATGTTATTTGAATCTGGGAAAGCCACTGCTGGCAGCTGATAGGCTCAGCTCAGGAGAGAATGTGGTGCCTTTGCTGAAAGCGAAGCAATGGTGGATTGGGTCATGATATCATTTTGGATTGGTTAGGAATGGGTGAAGAAGCCCAACACCCGAAATCGAATGTTTAGGAAGGGGAACTTCTGAAAATGGCATTTAGATTGGTGAACAATGAGCATGATTCAATAAAGTGGCAAGTGAACAGTCATTCAACGCCGGCAACCATGGACCATGGCAACATATAGCTTTGACCAGTGCCTTCACGATGTCTGTTTTCTGCAGCTCTGGACATTAACTTTTGCTTTCCATTATCTATGGTCAACCACAGGGTTACACTTCCAATAACTCAGAGCTGAAAAATAGAACCTAGAAGTTGATCGTAACCTTTGCGGGTCACATCAGCGATGGGGTTTCTGGATCCGGCCTCCTAGGCAGTTTTACTTCAAGCTGCCAATCTCTACCGAGACTTCCAGGCATGGGACTCATGAGGGGGGTGATAGGGTTTCACTGTTCGGGTGATTTATTGGTAGTGATGCTAGACCCTCATGTACTACCGAATTTGCATATTACCTGTAGTGTAGATATGAACTCTTTTAGATTCGAGGGTCTCAGCCACCAATAATTTGCAAAGGGGAGAATTGAATGCAGACCCAGTGGCAGATCAAGATTAGAGTTCATGATTCCTATGGTGGGCGTCCATTGGCGTGCTTATGATCCTGTAGGGCCTTATGGAGTGGGTGTCCATGGCAGGAACATGCCAAAGAAGCAAAGTGCTGCAGGACTATTCTGGAGAACCTTGGCTGTTCGGAATCCACCGCCACCAGCCCTCAGGCATTCTTAGTGCACTTAGATTGTGTTAGCCTGAGAACTGAAGTGGGGCAGCTATCATCCCGACTGATGACATATTTGCATCATGTATTGTTCAAGTCATTTAAGGCAAGAATCAGTGACTTGTGATCCGCAGTGTTTGCTGGAAAAGCTCAGGAATTACGAGACAGATAATATGGAGATGCTGGATCGTTGCATCAGTCTTCACAAAAGGCAGGGGGATCAGTAGCGATTCATAAAGCTTGGAAGATGGCAGCTGGCTAATCCCCAATATTCCCTCCCTTTCCCAGCAGCTTCTTCCCATTTCAAAAAGGGAAAAACTGTACATTATAGTGCTCCATAAGAGGCTAGGAGATTTGCATGTCAAATTTGTATCAGGCTAGGAGACTGGCGCGGTGCTGCTGAGTTGTTGGAGAAGACGGATTTTGTTCCCGACTTGGCTATGGCTGTGAACTACTATGAGGAGGTGGGCTTTCAAACGCAGTTTAGCATCTCATGCTCATCTGTCGAGGACAAGACATATAGCATACCTGTATATACCCATACAGAAGTGCAAGAGCGAGATGCACCGCAGCACTCAGAAGTTTGCGATTGGGACATGGGCAACGTTCATCCTTTGTGACGAGGTCAGGTGCTATAAAGAAGCTGGACAAGTGTGCGAGCGGTTGGCGGCAAAGAACGGGAACAGCAGACCCAGTTGGTTGCGGAAGGCGCGCCCCTGATAGAAGATCCGCCAGACACGCCAAAACATAGCAAGACAAGTTGCATGTTTTCGAGAGGGTTCTGGGTAGCTGGCCAGCCCTGTCTAATATTCATGGCAAGAGCATTGACAGGCCGCTGCACTCTACAAGAGTGGTGGCCACCATGTGGAGCAGCTGCAAATCTTGGAACAATTGTGCGAATGGCAGGCTCAACCTTGAAAGTGGCAGCCGAGGGACATTGATTTTTTTCTTCGGCCAAGATCCCTAAATTAATGATGGCCGATTCAGATAAATGCAATGTGAAAGTTGAAAGGTCGAAACAGTTGCAAGTTCACATAAGTTCACATTAAGTTCACCATTTCTTCATTTTCTTTTGTTTCCCTCCTCCTCTCCTTACTATTGTACCTCTCTCGTTCTCTTGTTACAGCTTTCAGGAGTGTGGGGAGCTAGCATGTAGCTTGAAGAAATTCGCGAAGGCTGCGGACTTTTTCTTCACTTTTGGAGATTTCCATCGGGCCGTGGAATGTCGCTTGGAGGCCAAGGAGCGATGCTAAAATTGACAACCAAAGTTGGATCAAATTGAAACTACCCCAAATGGTGCTTTAGTAAGGGAATCCACCGCAAAATGGCCTTAAATCAGGTTAATGATTTATAATAGATTCCCCGGATCAAATTCAATCCTGATGAAAAGTTACATGCACCTTTGTGTCGTGCCTGGTTCCAGGACTTTGAAGGTGCATATTCTCTCTTGCAAGACACAGGGATGCAGGATATCAAGTTGGAGATCAAGTGCTTGGAAGGCGCGCTTTGTGGTGCTTGGAAAAATTGAGAAGGGACAAAACAAGCATTAGATGAAACGAGTTTGTAGCAAAGCAACTGATACTAATTGAATCCATTTTAGTATGTAAGTTACAACAAGTGCAATAGAACAAATGCCTTGTGCGAACGGAAGTAAGTCAGCATGTTGTATTTCGATGTATTTCGCCCAATTTACGAGTGTCTCCTTTGATGGACCACCTAGGCATTCCTTCCTTCAGCAAAGGTAACAGCATCCTATCCGTTTTCACCTTGGTTCACTTATTTTTACTTATCACCGGTATCACCCTCTTGTTCCGCTCACGGCCATCCTTTTTTATGGCAGGTCTTCACAAGTACAATCAAGCGGCCCGACGTTACATGGAGATCCTGCCTCCAGGTTCAGCTGCTAATTCCTGGACTATTCCTGGACTATTTGGGTATTTTGAAGTGTGACATGATGGGTTTATATGGCTTATGAGATTTGATGAGATTTTGTATCAACAAACTAGATACTGTATAAATTGCACGTTTTTTATTGGAACAACTCTTGTGACATAAAAGTTCTATTTTGACCTTTGATTCACTGTCACAGGGATTTTTTCTCGGTTGGTGCAGGAGGCGAAGAACGTGCCCAGATGGCCTTGAAAGCATTTGAGGTTGCGTTCAAGTGCAAAGAGATACTTGGCTAAGAAACAAACAACTATGAGGATTGTGACAAACGTGATTGCACTCCAAGTCTTTGAGTTGAGATATATAGTCATGAGAAACGACGATTTCCTGGAGCTTTTGTCGAAAAGGCTGATGTACAAAGTATCGATGTTGGCAAATTGGAACTGAGGACCTGTCAGGATTTTCTTAAAGAATTTCGTGATGAAATGCCAAATCCCAAGATTGTTACTTGGACTCAAGAAGTTTGACGCAACACCTGGAAGGTGACAGGTTCTCACCATGGTCACCAATGGTCACCAATGCATTCAAGGCCTTGAAATATTTCCTGGAGATTGCGGATACTGATCAAATCTGTGACCAGCTACTGGCACTGAAGACTCTTGGCAGATGTTGGGATGGATGGTTGGATGGTTGGATGGTTGGATGGTTGGATGGTTGGATGTCTTTCCTTTTCATAGCTTCCCCCGGAACTTTCCAAAACATTTGTAGCCATTGAACTTGCATACCCGGAAATTACCACAAGTATGACCGGCACCTGCCGTCCCAGGGAGACGATGGCTGCTGTAGCTGCTGCTTCGATTCTGGGAGAGCCGTTGAAAGCAATCCAACTACTCGATCAGCAACCTGGGAAGCAAGAGGAGTCCCACTCTGGGTGACCAGATGTGGGTGAATTTGTGAATCAAGTTCCTAGTGAATTTGGAGATGGCAATTGATGAGAAAGGTAGGATATAATTACTCCGGAAGCACATGCCATTCTGAGCCGCCTTCAGGAGCGTGACTGGCTTGTGCTGGAAATCCTTTTGGTTGCAGTGAAGCAGAAGTTGAGACACTTGGACATCTAAAGTGGTGCAAGGTGATGGAGGGGTTTTGGGGTGCAAAAAAGGCATCTATATAAAGGAGGCAGAAGCGCCTGATATGGTGACATGATGGTGATGTGTTTTGTATGTATGTAAGTATGTATGCAAGAGAAGGGCTTTTGAGGCCATGACGGAATAGGAATGATATAGTTGTAGTTGTTTAGGCTCAAACATTTTCCTGCAGATTTGCATGAAAACGGAGTACTGTGGAGTCTGACTCGAAGCTTGGAAGTTGTACTGTATGTCCTTCCCCTGCATGTTGAGATCGCAAGAAGCTTCTGCCTCTTCTTGATCACGTCAACGAATTATGGAATCGGCCTAAGGCAGGCTGAGACTGACTTGGCTTTAGCACTTGTTTGTATTCCTTTCGACTGGTACGAACTTGTACTGTCAATTTCATTCCCCGTATAGACATTCCGGTTTTTCTTTGAACGGATAAGGGTTGACTCGCCCATCAATGAACCTGGCTGCCCACCCTTCTTATGACTCGGCTTCAGGGCGACATGGAAATTGCCTTGCTCAACTACGTTGAAGCAGTGATCTCGAGGCAGTGTAATAAAGCGCAGAAGCGTCACACCATGGAGCAGCTTGACAGCAAGTGGACTTTCAGTTGGAGGGCAGTCCTGTTGTTAGATTCCTCTTTTTCCTTGGACCTAGTTGGATGAGAGTTAGGCTAAGTGGCTAGACTTGACTGAGGCTTACAAAATCCTACAAACAGGCGAGGCACGCAGAGAATATTCGAAACGCTTGGGCCGAAGTATCGAGACGAAGTTCCAAGTTGTTTGTGCGCAACAAATGGGCTTGATGATTTCACGGGTAGGTTTGCTTGACGTCATACATCTCATTGGTGGCCAGTTGTATACCTGAACCGGGTGCGTTGAGTGCTGTAAATACCACTTCCAAACAGTTGAAACCGAAAAGAATTCAGACAAGTGTTTTGCTGGCAGGCACGGATGTATTTGCAAGAAGGAGATCATCTTGCTATTGGGCAAGAGCTTGCCATGCTTGGTAGTGACTCTGAGCTGCATTTCTCCTTGTCTAAAGCTTTAGGCTCAAAGCTGAGGCAAGCAAGAACGAACTCACAGCAAGTGATGGCCAAGAGCAAACCTCCAACAATGCGGCGAATCATAGAAGCTTACATAAATTGACCAAGTTTCTGATCTTAGACTCTTAGACACCTGCCAAAGCAAGGAGAAAGACCTGACATGGACGCTATCACAGTTGCCCTGGTACATCGATAAGGTGCAATGTTATGCTGTGACCTCGCTCATTTGATTCATTGATCTGAGTGATGCAGAAAATTATAAAAACATGTCATGAAACAATACACCTGTTTTGATGTGTCTGAGCCCGAAGGGTGTGAATTTGCTTATGCTCAACGTTGCCCAGCCGGCATTGAGTCCATCCAGCGTCTCATGTATCACAGCGGGAGGTGACAAAATGCAAAGACAAGGAGGTCACTGAATGGCCGCCAGAAATTGACCACCTCTTGAAATGCTACTACCAGGTACCGAAGAAACATGTTTTCTGTTGGTTGTTTAGCTTGGAATTTGTATTACCTTTACCTCACCATGGTGTGTACGGCGTGATTGCCGGAAAATAGTGTGCAGGCCTTGCCGGACTTGCACAAAGACTTCTTCGACACTATCCAAAAATTGTTCGGAATCGACATTGACCGAAAGAAGGCCACTTGGCTGAATATGATGCACACTGCATGTTCATGATCCTTCATGGTCCCTCCATAGTAACTAAGATGCTAGGGCCCGCAATATAGATTGCAGCGATTTGGCTGATCACAAGGAACTTTGGAAACATGGTTGGATCGCTTGCTGAATTCCCCATGAAATTTGAAGCAAACATGAGGCTGTTGCCAAATGCCACCGGCTGGCAGCAACAGAATGCAAAGAGGCCTGCTCGGTTTTTTTTTATTTTAGCTGGAGCTGCTGCAAGCGACGAAGTACCACTATTGGCTTGCTAAATCCATTAAACTGTGCTATGTCATTTTACATGGTGATTGTGTCTATATGCATAAAGACTTACTGCACTCTGACGCGCACATAATTCCCACACACACACACATACAATATACAATATATGCACTTGTTGATTTTGAAAGTTCAATATACACCACCCATGGAGGTGCAGTTGGGCCACGGATCACAGCAACTGCCCTGATACCTCATAGGTGCTTGAGTTTTCTGGTGCCGTGGTGCTTGACCTCAACTGTGTGCTGGACGACTTGGAGGAAACCTTTGGGTTTTGGTGTTGCTTCCCTTGGAACGATTGTGGACCTGCAAGCGAAGCAATCTGCTTTGAGATGGCGCATGTTGAAAGGTATAACATGTCTGTGCAACACAGGTTTCACTGGGTACACTTTTTTTTTTTGATTTTGAAGCTGGAGCCCAAAGGAAGGGGTTTTCAGTCGGATTGACTTGTTGAATCATTTTGCGGAGACATGCCCCAGTATTCTTGCGCAGGAGACTCGTTTGGAGCTGCTACAGAAGCTGAGTGAAATATGCTTCTCGTCAAAATGGTGATCCCTTCTAGGTCGTAGAGTATGTTTTTTTAATGATTGACATCTTTTCGTAATTTGGGAGAATGAATTTCGGCTTGTCAAACTAAAACGGATCAAGCAACATCAATATACAGTAAATTAGATGACGTCGATTTTTCCGGGACATCCACGGACACATGATGACACCGATCCCGCGAGGTAAGAAACCCGAAGATCTTTGCAAACCTCCAGGACTTTGGCTTGAAGCCTTCAAGGTAGCCAAGGAGGAAAGAAAGATGAAATTCAAGGAGCTGCCGGGAAGATTTAAGGGGATGAAATTTGTGAAAACACAGGGAAGCTTACACTCCGTGAAAGTAACATAGAACCTGCCAGGAAACCATTTTTTAATAGGAAAGTAGTCTTCCAACCATCCATTTTCAGGTGCTATGTTAGTTTCAGAGAGCTTGTGGAAGTGTTGGTTGTAAAGATTTGCTGGAAGATTCCATCTCCTGTTAGGATGGTTTCTTATCCAGCTTGCGGGCATGGGCATCCAATGGAAAGGGGCGTTTGACCCGGGAAGTGTATCTTGGCGCTTACCAGGAGTACTTATCCACGCAACATCTGACACATTTCCGAGATAATTATAGTGATTCAAGTTGAGTGTCATCCTTAGCTGTGGCTTGTGATACTGAGAGCTTGGGAGTTCTTTGTATCCGATGTTCCTAAGGGAGGAACAGATTCCAGAGGCGGTCAAAGACATGTGGCACCTGGCTCGTGAGAATGCTGAACCCATCCTCAGGACCTGATTTCCTTCCAGTTTGGCAATGGATGTGACATGGAGTTTGGTAAGCTATGATGCCAGGAAGAAACAAACTACCAGTTTCGAGTTCAACAACAAGGTGGTGTCTAGTCTTCAGCGTATCATCAAGGAGATTGCATCTTGGCGTATCATCCTTGCATGTGTGTTTGCTGTCTACGACCGTTTGTTGTGGATGAACCGAACCTTTGTAGGTCACACTGCTTCGGCAGATGCGGCAGGGCTCTGATAATGAGTCTGTAGCAAAGGCAGTGAGCGAATTGGTGATGAAGGAGCCTTCTGACTAAACTTCGATTTTTAACACCATTGGCCACCCAAACGGCATTTGGATACATGTACTCCTTGTAGCAGGACTTGAAGACATTGATGCCCATTTGCCCGCATTACCTCACCACGGGAAAGTGCACAGGCAAAGATAGCAAAGAGTGCAACTTCGCAGCATCTTCACTGACATCTTACACTGACATCCAAAGAGTCGTTTGTGTCCTTTTGATTCCTGCGTTCTTGTGCCCAGGTCCCTTGGATCATCCCGAAATTGGCAAAACGCATGAAGCGAAGCACTTGCTGAATTCAGAGACAGGTGTCGAGCTAGACCGCTTTGAATCACATGCTGAAGGAGTTGTCAAGATCGGTGACGTAATGATTGGAATCGAGTCACTTGATTCACTTACCTGTTTTGCAGTTAAGTCTGGAAAAGCGGGGGCACCAAAAGATTCTCTTGATTGGCCTATGGGAGTGGATGATGCCACACGATAGACTACATAACAAATCAGCTGAAGAGAATGAATGTATGCAGGACAGTCTAATCATCATCTTTCATCACTATTCAGCCTATTATCAAACACGACCAAAGGCTTCCCCCACATCCTCATTTTCCGCATAATTGATGCCCCCCAGCAGGTCGCTACCCTGTTTTTAACGGTCTTGGGCTTCATGGATGGCTGCAATTGGTGAATGTTTGCCAGCAAAAGGCAGGGGGACGTGGTGAGATTCAGCTTTGAAATCACCTGGCCTCAAGCTCAAGATTTCATGAAGCCAGGTTCGCCTCGGTGTGTGCAAGAATGAGTCAACCTGCAAGTGGCTTCATCCGGAAGATGACGCATTGAAAAAGATTCAAGAGTCACTAAGGCTGGTGGGGAACAGGGTAGACAAAAGTCCAGCATTCTTGGGCCTTCCAAATGCGCTGAATTCAGTTTACGTGATGATGCTCCCTGCCCTGCAGTAAGAAGAACGGCCGTTCCTCCTACTATATCGATTTCGACTTCAGAAAATTGCAGGATCTTGAAGCTGCAACAGCCTCAGTTGCATATCAAAACTGAAAAATTGCAACCTTTGTTGAAGAAAGATCCACCTGGATTGACACACTCTAAGGTCGCAAAAGCCTTGCAGCAAGAATCGAGCAAGATCCCACATGGCTTTGGTTGCTGCTTTTTCAAGGACTTCCGGGTCCACAAAAATACTGCAACTGCTGTCAACTCTTGAGATGGAAAGTCATTGGGGAGGGATCCGGATGCACACGTGGTCCGTTGACGGATGATCCCATTGAAATTTAAAAACGGTTTGGGCAAGAGAAATGCCTTGCAGGACGATACCATGATGCTGAATGTGCCGGGCTTGTATGACAAGTTGGTTCTGCGACATTTCTGACCAAAGTTTCATTTGGAAAAAGAGGGGAAAAGACTTGCACATGAGTACAGTAAATGCGTTTTCAAATATTTAGAGCCAAAGATGGCACCACCTGTGGTTTCCAGGATTTGACTCCGATTCAATTTCAAATTTGCAAACCTGCAGAGGTCTATATAAGTCTAAGTGTGGCCATCATGGCTATTCAGCTTAAATTTCAAGGGTGCAATTCTTCTGGTCCTGATATTGCAATGCTAGTGTCTACATGGCAGCTTTTTTTCGAGGTGCGACTGGTGACGATCCTGGCCTCAGCAATGTTCTCAAAGAGCAACCTTGGCGGAGCAATTATGGTGTTGAGTCCTGACGATTTTACCCTGCTGACAATACTTACCAACTCTTAATGCCTATGGCCAATGGCCTATTAAAAATTTTGGTGAAGCAAATTTTCCATCCGACCTGAGGGCAATGTGATTTGGGCTTGGATGCCTGCTCTGAAGTGCCTTGAACCTGTACTTAGTGAAGCTAGTTTTCGAAACGGCCACCTCCCCGGCCCTCGAGGTGTTGAAGCGTATGTGTCGCAGCCTCTATCGCTATCCGGATCCAGAGGCGGCTGAAGTGGCGAAGAGAACGCTGGAAGAGATTCGCCCCAAGACTGCATCAAATCAATGGAAATTGAAGTGGTTCAAATGCCTTGAATATTGAATGAACAAATGATTTATATATCCATTGCCAATTCCCAATTTCATCCAATTTGTATCGACTCTTGCCACCAGCAAAATGCTGTAAGTCATTAGCCCAAGCGCTCATTCTAGCCAACCATCAGATGGTTCTACGCTCGGCAGTGGAAACGCTAGAATCTCCAGCCGCATGAGGTAATTTGGAGAAAATCTCCAATGATATCACTTGGGAAGTGGATGGTCCAAACCTCAAAAACTGGCAGGTTTCCTGTTGTCTTCGCTGATTTTACCATCTCTTGCACCGTGCCCATGTTGGATGTTTTATGAGGTGCCGTTGATCGGCAAAATGATCGATGTCTTCTTTCTCTCCTCCTTGGAGCCTGGCTTTGTGAATGTCAGGGTGAAGCTTCATGGATTTTTGTGCCAACGGAGGGCAGGATCTCTACCTTCAGAGGCACTGTAAGCAAAGTATAGTATAGTAATTATATACATGTAATTACAATGAATCACTTGACTTGACCAATTCCGCCAATTGAACAGATGGCCACCAAATGATCGGAGCTAAGGGCGCCAGAAGAAGCGAAATCAAGTCGAGGCCATAGGAGCACCATCCACGCTGCGTCGAGAGGCACCAGAGCAACTTGGCATGTTGTGGAATGGGAACTTCCCGCATGGTGGTGTCATGACCTTTCAACCAACATGATGAAATCCTTGTCCCTTCTTTCGGATGTGTCTTTTTTAAAGTCTTCACATGGACTCCAAGGTTTTTTCCTGATGCTCCTGAGCACGGCATGTTTGCTCCGCCTAGAAGAGCTTGGACTTCAGGAAACTTCGCCGAAGAATTTGCTCTGAGGCTCCAACAAGAGGCGGCCATGGCTACAGGAGCTGACGGGACAGCTTTCAGGATGGTGTCGGAGTGCTTATGTAGATCCATGTTTTTGTGTTCTGTACGTTTTTGTTCTTGTTTGCATATGAAAGGGACCGGATGTACTTAAATTCTTGGTTCCTGGCATTTATTATTATTATTATTATCATTATTGTCATTATTATCATTATTGTCAGTATTATTATTATCATTATTATCATCATCAATTGAATCAATTGTCGCCATGTTTCCTGTTCAGGCATCCGTAGAGTTTGTCAACCAGGTTGGTATTTCTTCGTATTTTATTATTTAATCCACCTCAGAATCCAAGACGAACTTCGCTATATACTTGTATTTGGGCACTGTGCAGTCAGTACCAGTCGACCTGCACTGTATGGATGGTTTGTGGGTAACTTGCTGCATTTGTCACCTGACTTCAGTGTTGCAGACACCTTGACTGCTAGGAGGCCCGATTGGAGCAAGCCAGGCCCAAGTGTGATGCACAATTCAACTGCTTTTTTGCCACGGGAAAACGGCGGTGATGAACTTGATATAAGTTCATTCGGATGTTTTCAAGGGATTTCTTGTCAAATCACTCATGAAATTTCATGTCAACAATGAACGCACAGAGAACCAAAAAACACGCTTCAAACCACAGCTGGTTTGAACATCTGGACTTCCCATGGATTTTTTGTTACCCTTGTTGGCCAGGTCAACCTGGCCTGGAGACCAGTTCTGCATCCAAATTGATCGTATACTTGAGAAACGCCCTTAGCTCTATGGATTGTAACCCCACCCCCCTGGTGATGCCAGGGGGTTTGGGCTACACGGTTTTAATAGGATGTATACCGTACTGGCATATGGAATTTGATTTGGTCGATCCATCAAGAGGATGGTATCAGTTCCTGACCATGCATCTCGTAGATTCTACTGTCAATCATCCAAGTTGCCAATGGATTGAATGCACCTCAATATGTCAAGATCTATCAAGATGTTTACTCTGAGGCCCCATGTTGAGGCGCTCTGCTATGACTTGCATCTTTTTTCCCGTAAATGTACAGTATATTGTTTTTGACTGCTATACATTCCTTCTTGGCATGTTGGAGAACGGCGGGGTTTAGATCAGAATCTCTGCGGAGATTTGGTGTCTAGTATTGGCTCGAACAGGAAAGAGTCAAGGCCGATGGAGAGTCAGAAACTTCCGGAAAGCAGCGATCTAGAGCGTCAAGCCCCTTAAGTCTGTTGCATTTTCTGTGAGACTTTTTGCAAAGAAAATGATGAAGTGAGTACTGGAATTAACGGAGAACTGTTGCAACGAGTGATTCATTTCAATCTTTGGTATCTACAACTGCTATAGTTTCTGAGTCTCATTCTCATTTAAAGAAAACAAGATTCCGGTTCAGGGATCTCAGAGGTGGTATTCGGACTGTACAGCTGCGGGCTGTCGTCCCGATGCCTCCATCATCTTCCTTCGTTTTTGTTTCGCGGCTGCGGGCCGCGGAGGTATTTTGGGTTAGGTCAAGATGAGTGCTCGGTCCCAGCGGCCGAACCTGTCTTGGAATTTTTTCTCAGCGAACAAAAGCTGGCGTGCGCGATGTGGTGGCATGTTGTTGTACTAGGCATCGGCGTTTTGACTTAAGATTGACTTTTTATTGTAACTGAAAGGTAATCAAAAGCAGACAGTTGAACACTTCTGAGGGTGGAGAGCCGAGTAAGCTGCCTGCGTTCAAGTCTCCCAGTTGCGCGCGCTGCCGTTTTTTTTCTCCCAGGCTGGCTCAAAAAAAGGCGTTCATCAAAGACGTGGCGCAGAGTCAACCGATTGGACACGCCATGGCGACTGAAGTGCCGCAACAAGATGCCTTTCACTTTGATTGGAAGGAGTCTTTGGCTTCAGCCACTAAGTTGCAAAATGTTACTTGCATATAGCGGATCATCCTATGATACCGAGATATCTGCAATAGTTTGATGAGAGTTTGTCAAAAGCGAAGGGGCAACAGTTTTAAGATCCTGAAATCCATGATGGTGTATACAACCCTTTGATTTTGTGGCATTTCGGATGTTGGATAAGGACTACAGTATTTCAACTATACCTTATTCATGAAATGAGTACGTCATGTGGGCTGAGGTAAAAAATACCTTCATCCATTTGAGTGAAGACACAGAAGTGGCCCCTTGGTGCTGCAGATTTGGAAGGGCAGAAGGCTGAGATGCAGAGAAAAACGGTACGTTTTGGTAAATATGCTTTGAACATATTCAAGACATAGATATGCAGTGTGAAATCCCACAATTTTAGACACACATTCGCGGGGATGTGGATTTATTGTATAATATATATATATGTACATATTCATTTGTACATATTGTGTACATAGTGGATTTCAAGTAGATTTTAGTAAACTGATTTTCCATGTATTTTCCCTTTTCCGAAAGTGGAGATGAATTTAGTAAACTGATTTTCCATCCGAAGGTGGATTGTCTACCAGAAAATCACCCTGCCATGTTCTTTTCCGTGGCATCCCAGGAGTGGTGGGACCCGTGCCGGCCATTGAAGCGCAGCACATCTTCACCGGATCGGCTGCAAAGTTTGAAAGACATGGTTGAGGCAGGGATCCGGTGAAACACCATTGAAACACCTTTTTTTCCATGAGATTTATGGTGCCATGGTTGATGGTTTTCTAGCAATGGTTGGGATCATTTTATGGAACACCATGTCTTTCCATCAGATGTAGATTTCACCACTTTTTTGTTGTCACCCAATTTTTTCCAGAGAAGACCAAAAAGTAAAAAAATGGGATGTGATGGTGTGCCTTTACTTATTTTTTTTGAAAGGCGATTGATGGTCGGAGGTGGTTGTTGTTTCTGCAGCTGCATGAAAATAAGGCACCTTTGTCCCCCGATAGCTCCAGCAGCAGCACAAATGAAGAGCCAGTCCAAAACCTCGGTGGCGCGTAGGGTAGGTGGCAGCGGAATTGGGTGATGAACCTCTTGGGATTGGGATGTTTCCCTTCCAAGCAACAGTGGCAAATGAAGGTTCAGGTCTTTATGTAAAAACGTAAAATTCCTGGTGGTGACTATTGCTTGGGAAGGGGGACAACCCAAACTTGGGGATTGATTCCGTCGTTCTCCTGATTCTCTGGAGTCTATTGACTTGTTTGGATTGGGAAGTTGTATGTATGATCATGATGCAACGTGCTTCATTGAGCCTTCTCACTTGAAAGCATGAAAACCGAGAAGCAGATCTGACTCTTGCCCAGCGCAGCCCAGCATTTTTTCGACCTCTCAGTTGCCATGTTTGCCCAAGGTCCTGTTGAAACAAATGCCAGAGATGTGGGACTTCTCCACCGAAGCAGAGGACAACAGAATGGAGATTTTCTCATGCATTTTTTGTTGGTTGACATCTACAGGGATATGTGCCCTAAAGCTAACATAGCCCCGGAAAATAGGTTTTTCCCAAGAGGAAAGTAGTCTCTCAACCACCATTATTGACAGGCTATCACAGGCTATGTTAATTTTAGGGTGTTTATACACTTTCACCTGAAAAGTGATTGCTCTTAACAATCAGATCTCCACTTGTTTTGTTGAGATGGGAATTGGTTTGTGTGGAAGATCAGCCATGGTACACCTCCGAAAAATCACATACAAACCCAAAGTCAAGGTTTGGAAGATGATTTTTCCATTCAAGGCCGGAAAAATGAAGCACAAGTCCGTTATGCCCCCCCTGCCCAACGACCCAACCATTTTGTGCAGGATGATGACTTAAAGAACGTTAGCGGCTGAGTGAATGCGTGCATGTACTGCTGTACTGTACTGATGTGACTCATGTCGTCGACTTGTGAGCATGATTGATTCAACTTGCCAATCAGTATCTGACCCATGGACGTGCATGGATGTGCAAAGTCTTTGACTAAGTCATTGACTCGTTTCCACCATTTTCCACTGCTCTTCCCCTCCACTCCGTTTCTTTTCCACCCTCCACTTTCGAGGCCAAACAGTCGGACATTTTGACCAAGATGGAACACAATTTGTTGGCTCATCAGTCAGGCAATTGCAAGCCATGCTCTTATTTTTACTTCAAGGAGGACCGAATCCTACCCACTGAGCTGGGAAGTTAATTGGGAAGCCAATTGGGCCAAAGGAAAAGGTCATTTTAGGGCTTTATGAGGGAAAGATGTTTCAACTATAACCTTTCATTTGATCACATTTTGCCAACTGGTTGCCAATACCACTGTTTTCAAGCTTTGAGAGAAGAATGTAGCTGTGGTTGTGCGCGAGGATGGCTGCCGCAACGGTGACAATTGTGATTTTTGTCACTTTTGCTCCCCACAGGCTGTGAAAGATTGCAGCTTGGGTCGAGATTTATGTTGATGAGAACCTTTAGCTGGAAGTCAAGGGCATATGCAAATCGCATGTCATATTTTGTTTTTAGCAAAAGTTCAAGATTTGGGGAAGATGAAATTTCATTTAGCAATCCACCAAGAAATTTTCAATGATCCTCTAGTACACCAACATGGGAATGGGTTTTTCACAACTTCCAGATGTACCTCCAGTATTCCTGACACGCAATGGAAATCATTTCCATTGCCAACTGTTAGTTTAACCAGGGTCTACCCTCCCACACTCACAATTCCGTACTACTTTTTTGGGAAGAGGGGCTAGGTATGTCACATCAGCTTCATTCTATCCTATATGTTGGTGCAACCAAACCAACAATTCCCCAACAAAAAAACAACAAACAAGAGTCATATACTATTTTTTTCCTGAGTGGCCTTGATTTTGTTGAGTGGCTTTTTTTCTCCCTCCTCTCCCGGTTGGCCCAAAAAGAAGATCACCACCCGAGGCAAACGCGCCTTCAAACGCGATGCCCGCCGTGAGAAGCGAGCACAAGCGGCCGCAGGCGTCCGCAAGGCTGGGATTGGGGGAGGATTTTTCCAACCTGAGAGGTGTTGCAATTGGAAAAAAGAGGTGGGGAATGGGGAATTCAAGAATGCACGTGCATATTATGTGTATATGTATATATTTATGAGATACTATTATATCATT
>DF242000.1:43556-65611 GCA_000507305.1 Breviolum minutum Mf 1.05b.01 | reverse complement strand
AATTGAACAGGGTGTAATCGTTTTTTGACATGCAAATATTCTACACTTGTAAATTAAAGTAAATATAAATTATAGCTCTCTCTCTCTCTCTGTGCTATTTATATTGCTCTGTACGATGAAACGGACCGTGTGTAAGAAAAACGGGTTCCCCAAACAAAATGGAGCCCACTCCAAGACCGAGGACATGATGAAGCACCTCCATCATTTCCACGTTTCAAGCGCTCTCTGCTTGCAAGGAACCACCAACATGCGCTGGCAAGTTGTGCTGTTGATGACTTGCGTGAATGGGCTTCTCCTTTGCAGTAGAGATGGGAAAACTTTGGAACTTCCTAGTCATATTTAGGTGCTGCAAATACATGGAGATATCCTCAATGAATCTGGCAAGAGCAACTCTTCTTGTGTATAAAGGTGTTCATCCTATTCGGAAGAAAGCTTTCAATTGATGATTGACGGGAACCTAGCTAAACTGTAGCTAAACTGCCGTTTAAAGATTTTAAAGTTTCGAAATCGTTGGTCCATTGCTGTAGATCTTTATTTTGCCAGCCACTTGAACAACGTCTTTTTTCAAATCAGCGTCAGACTTCCTCAAAGGACATGCAAATTGAACTTGAAACATTAGACAAATCCTCAAGTTCTCAAACCATCAGATCTGCTCCGCAACCACCAGCATTGAGTCGTACAGTCTTCTTGTATAAAGTGTAAGGCTGCTTCTACCAACCAAAACGGCCAAAAAAACGTCTTGAAATTTAATCAGACTTCATCCATCAATTTGAGCTGTTGAGATACACCCCCTGAAACTAATAATTCGCCCCTGAAAATAGGCCGGGCCCCAAAAAGGAAATGTCATCTCTCTCTCTCTCTCTCTCTATCGGGCTTGGCTCGTTGCAGTCTCACAGAGACGCCCTCGACAGCAAGGAAATGTCATCTATCAACCATTGATTTTCAGGGGCGAACTGTTAGTTTCCACTCCAAAATGCGAACCACATGTTCTTTTTGGTAAGGGGCATCTTCAGAACCTACCATTCACAAGGACCCCTGGTTCCTTGTTCCCCTCTAAAATCATGATCAGTTTATTTGCGATGCCCAGGGTCCCATTTATTGCCCTGAAAAAAATCCGGTCGCTTCAAGAAGCATTGAACACACACTCCGAGACACATGATATCATTTCCCAACCTTGGCTTTCTTAGGTGTAACTGGCTGGAATTTCTTCCGTGAAACCAAGGCGTTGCCAATGATCAAAACAAGTTCGATTATCAGAATAGAAATTAGAAATTAATGACTCAAACGCAAATTGTAGTTAAAAGAAAAATCGATATACCCTCCCCAAGTTAAACCTAGAACCTAAACAGGATGGTTTCCAAAAGGAATCTCCTATTCAAGGGCGCCATTTTTAGGTTCCATGTTAAAATTTCGGAAGGTATATGTTCAGAGGACCTCATGTGTCTCTTCTACGTTGGGTACCGTAGATGGGGGAAGCAGGAAGATTTGCGCCCGAGGATTGTAGCTGTTCTTACCTAATATCAGTATATCTAGAATACCTTGTTTGCTTACCCCATACCATCCATGTATGGTATATTTACATATATTTACCTAAATACATTTGGGTGATTTTTATGGTCCTTGTAGGTAAATATATACCAGTCCCATGGAAACTACGGGTGCATCTATGTTTGATTAGCTTGTGATCTTTTGGGGACGTGAACAAACCTTGACAAAGGAAGGCTCAGCGGAGCAAAGCTCCTTGCACTCATGTACCCAATGATGAGAATATCAAAGCCTGTGAGAATGAGCACTGGTAACAACCAATGTCAGCCAAATACAAAAGTCTCACTAACAAAGTTGGTTTTTGTTACGTGATAATTTTCAATTTCCATCTCTTATCATGGGAATTTAAGGTACCCTCCCCAATGCTACCCCCCCAAGAAATAAGCCCCCAAGGCCTTACTAAGGGAAAGCAATGGTTAATAGTCCCTTAATAAGGCCTCATTTCTTGGGGGGTAGCTTTGGGGCGGGTACCTTAAATTCCCATGATCTTACCTGCCTAACACTGAAATCCAACTGATCACCATACTCCATACCAAGGCTAAAGCACCAATGTGCTCCATCAATTATCAATTGTTTCTTCCAAAACATTACGATGACCAACCCTCCCTGAAAGTAACAGAAACTTTACACCTGAAACCTGTTTCCAACTTGGGGCGTCAAAAGGCCTATTTCAGGTGCTACTGTTGATGGTTCATAAATCCCAAACAACCACCTGGGATGTATAAAACCCTTTTAAATAGTGGGATAAACTACCAACCTCAACTGGTTAGCCAGTTCTGAACCATCAACAGTATGTTAGTTTCTGTTAGTTTCAGGAAAAAAACCTTCCGACTCCGACTCAAAAAAAAACAGCGTTGACCGAGTCACTGTGCATCAATTTGTTCAGGCGTGCCCTGGAAGTTGGAGAGGAAACAAATAAAGGCCACCTGCACGGTGGTGAATGAGCCATGCTTTTACGAATTAGCAAATAGTAACAGCAACCATCAACAACCCAATTAAAAGAAGAACAGGGGATGGAATATTGAACAGACATTTTGAGCCATTTGTTGGTTGTTGACCTTTTTGTAGGTTGAAATATCTGGCAAGTCTTGTGGCTCTGAAGAAACAGAATTCAATTCGAACCACATGGTCAAGTAGTAAATAGAGTGCAACAGTAAGTCACTTACTCCCTGGAAGTTTAACAGCTCGCCTCTAAAAATTCCTCATCCCCAAAAGCCAAGGATCGTCTTTCAACGATGCATTTTTATTATGGGCTTTTGCTGTTAAAACTTCGGGGGTGTACTACTTGGGGGTCAATGGCAAGTTTCTCCCTACACTCAATGGAGTTGAATTCAACTAGAATGTAAGTCTAACTCACCTCATAATTCACCAATATCCATTGAAGAAGGGTCCCTCATTGAGTCAGAGTCACATCCACGTGTGTCACATCCTTGGACTTCATTTCGGCCGAGGCCTCGTTCCGAAACATGGACTTCAAGACGTCCTCGAAGAAGTTCTTGGCATTTTCCACCCAAGCGTGGGATATCATCCTCAGTTGTTGAGTCCAACTAAAATATATTTAATATAACAACCGCAACAAAACAGGGCTGAATAGAAAGGTTGATTGAAATCATCACCAAAAGAAGCTTTAAATCAAAACAAATTGCGTGGGATGTGAACAAAACGTTGATCAAAATATAGCGTCAATCCTGCAGAAATGGACGCTCGTGTTTGCTGTTGTTGTATGGATGGCTTTGTTTTGCGTTTTTTAGAGTTTATTGCCGTTGTGTATGTTGTTTTTGCATATGCTTGCTCTGTACTGACTGTTTGTCTGAAGTTTGGTTTACTTACATTTTTGCGCAGAGGCACAACCTGGTGGTGTTGCGTTTGTTTTGTTCCTTGTAGGTCCATTTCGTTTCCCTTGCTTGGTATATCAGTTCTACATATCAAACTTCTCGTGATGGCCAAGGCACAATGTGACTTCTTGAGGATCATCTTGATGTACCATCAGGGCATAACCCATTTCGCTTCCCGTCGTTTTTGGTTTCACCTTCGGAACAACGGAAGTCATGGTGACCTGAAAAAGGCTGCCTAAAAATTGGGTTGTTTGGTGATTTTCAACAAGAGGTATGTCAACAAGTGACGATGAAACGGTGAATCTTCTATTTCCGCGTGCAGCATCGAGATGCATCGCTGTCAAGGCATGAAAAACTCTCTTTCTGCGCGAGTAACACCTTCATGTCACTCGGCAGCCAAGCCACCGGGGGGTCGAGACGTTCTACGCGTCTCCTGTACGGGACTGTACATAAGATGATTCCCTTCTTGTGGCAAGAAGTGATAGCTCATGCATAGGAAACTTTACAAAGAAAGGGTCTCTAGATTCGAGACCTGATAGCTGCTAGAGAGTCCTTTCTTCTGTGCATCAATCGGATGAATTTCATGATCTGCCTACCTCAATCATTGCCTCTATCCTCTGTTATGAAATCCTTGCTCATCGAAATGATGCAGTAGATGCAGTAGGAGCTTTGACCTTCTTACTTGGGCGAGGAAAAGGTTTCCGGGCACCATTTTTGAAGATCAAAGGCTTGTAACAGTCTGGAACACTCTTGTGCATCACTGGACTGTTGCGATATCGCTCCACATGGGCTTCAAGTCCTTGATGAGGACCACTCCAACCCATCTGGCACACCTTGGCAGTAGGTAAGGCCCATCTATCAAAGCCATCAAAGGTCTTCCACGCGAGCACCTTCGGGCTGTTACACTCACAAAGTTCACAAGTTGGCATAGCCCCAAATTGGCATCACGGCAGAAATCCATGGCAAAATACACGGAAATCATAAAGGCCACTGTTGGGAAGATTGCGCAACATCACCGTCGTACGTTCAACTTTGCTGCCTTGACTCCTCAATCTTTGCAGCTTTGCCGGGATTGAACTGGCTCTTTGCCTTCTTTGGTTGACTAGCGACTGGTTTCGTCTCCTCCACCCGAAGCGGCATCTGCTTTGTCGTCTCAGTCTTCTCAAACTCGTTGCTGAACTTTCCTGGTTCGTACACTTCTGGTACATCCAAGACGCCCACGAGGATGCTGTCGGACATCACACGTCGCATCTTGCGGTACTGCCGCATCAAGCACTGATCATCTAAATCAATGAAGGAGCCTTTCACAATGACGTTGGCGACTGTTTCGTCTTCCATCTCTGCCGTGACAGTGCAAGGGGAGAGAGGTCTTGAAGTAGTGGATTCCAGGGTTTCCACGTCGCTGCTTTCCGAGAAGCGGGTGCTCTCAGAATCACTGTACACGGACATGGTCTTAGTAAGGCTCATCTCGAAATCAAAAAGCTGAATCGGCCGAGACCGTTTTGCACGCACTTACGACTTTGCACAATGCTGTGATCTGGGAATGAGCTCTTGAGCCAAAGCATAGGGATTCGACTGTTGCATGTGAAACTTGCTTGGTACAAACTCCTTCCGGTACTGGTGACAACTGGCGGGAACATTTCGGCTAAACTTTGAGACACCATCTTCACCAAAACGACCATTTTCACAGGGTCGTCAATAATATGATAATTGTTGATACAGTAATTATATTGGCCATGATCATGATCATATCGGATTGTAGCCCGATGCTCTCACCATACCATGAAGTCTCCTACTGATGGCAAACATTTTGCACCACGTGGGAGGTATGAAACCCCATAAATAGTTTGAAAAAACTATATATTATATATTCATTACAAGGTGAGTGAGCCCCTACGAGTTACAAGTAGGGTTATAACTCCACTTACTGGGGTTATAAGCCCAATTACCCATTTCTAAGGCCATTGATAGTGGGGGCCCACCTTGTAGTTGGCCAAATTTTCTTCCATCAACAATTTCACTTGAGCTTCCAAACGAAGTGATTCACAAACTGGGTGACGTTCATGTCATCCTCGATGGTCAGTTGGGCTCGACTAAGTTTTCAGCAAGTGCGCTTGACTGACTGCTATGATTAGATTGGTCTCTTACCATGACATACGGTAACTACCCTGGTTGGTGGTTTCAAACCATTTGAAAAATATTAGACAAAATGGGAATCTTCCCCAAATAGGGGGTGAAAACAACAAAATATTTGAAACCACCACCTAGTACCTCATGGGATTTCTACCATCAAAAAATCGACGGCGTCCTTTAAAAGGGCGATTTGCAGGATCCCCTGTCTTTTCCAGGTCGTGGATGACCAAACATCATTTAGTAAGCATCTTCAGGCTCCACTACCGGGCCTCTGGGCTTTTGTACAAAAGAGAAGCTGCAGGTTTGTTTTGTTTAAGTGTTCCTGCCAAGGTGTTGAGAAGCCGAAGCTATAACTGGATGGCTTGTAAACATTGCAAAACGAGTTGGGCACCATGGTTTTGGAAGACTACGGACGTCTAAGTTCTAGCAACGTAATTGGTGTGAAAACACCACCTGACAAACCAACGTGTACCCACCTACTAGGATACAACATAATGTGTATATATATATATATGTTGAAATGCTTTAAAAAAACGTATAACAAATAAAACAAAATACAACATGTATCGATATTACCATGTAAGCTGTGTTGTTAATGCAAATGGAACTAAATGCAACTAATTGCAACTTGAAGAAATTATCAGTAGTATCTAGCCTCCACTACACCTTACATTGCCTTACCTATCGCGTGATGTTGAACATATTTTGGGGTTCCAAACGGCTCACCACTAAAGAATTTGTCCCCTCATGCTTATTCCCTCTCTTTCTCTTACCTTGCTATTTGTGTGAATTAGACGTATATTATATATACAATCTCATCCAACCTCCAAAATTCCTGAAACAAACCTGACTAAGGGGAGGATTCCATAATTGAATCCTCACCTTTCCGGATAAGGTCAAAAAACGACCTCAATGCTAGTTGATCCAAGCCTTACGATAACTTTGGGCGAGTTTCTTGCCACACTTCCTGTTCGCAGCTCTCGCTGTAGAGCTCACGAAGTTCTTTTCGGTGGATACCCCAAAAACGCGCCGGAACCCATGTCCCATCCTGAAAGAACTGGGCAGCTCGGATATCGTTAAAGGGGAGTCAGCTAGTGATGTTGGGGAATTGTTGTCTTTGTTGGGGACCCAACTACTCCAAATGACCTGCAAAATTTCCACATATTTTCTGCAACGGAAGTTGCAACATCTGGGGAACTCCATTCCTCCCTCCATATGGTTGGCAAGGTGTTCTAGTTACCCCAACTTCTCTTTCACTCGACCTAAAATCAAATCAAAGAACAAAGAAATAGCAAGCACAACCGGAAACATCTTGCAGTTCCAAAAAAAATGGAACAATACAACACTTAGAATTTGTGTCTTCTTATCTTCGGGATGATTATAATTTCATCTCGAGGTATAACTTTGGACTAGGACTAAGTTACTGTGTTGTTGTGCAATTCTGCCAAAGCTAGCTATGTCATGTAATGCTTCTGCTAATATTAAGGCATGCAGAAACTGACAACTTGTGCTTTTTCAGAGTCAAACTCCAGGAGCAGTTTTTTCATACTTCAGGAACATCCGAGTTTTTAGCAAGTATCGGGCGTCATAATGACACTCTACTTGTATACAAAACATTGAAAATACGGTATCTAAATGAAATCTAAACCTCTACCACACAACATGAAGGATCCCAAATGCTTGAAAACTTTAATAGCCCACACCCAATAGAATGATGATTATACATCCCTTTCTCCTCAACCTCTTCCAAACCACCGGGGAAGAAAAAAAAACACACCAACCGTTTTAAAACGCTGAAGGCACAGGAAGTCGCTGTGGTCGAGGGCAACCTTTGTGCGAAAGCTCATATGCTTGCAAGCCCTCTCGTGCGATTTGGGCACGTCGCCCTGGCAGTTTTTTTCCGCGCAACGCAGCCGACCAAAATGAAGCCAACAACAAGTACACAGAAACGAAGATGCCACTATTGATATGAGATCAATATGATGGTAACACCAAACAGATGCATATCATATATACACATATACTTTACACTTATCAATATGTATATATATTTATATAAATTTAAATCAAAAGATATGATATTATGTGATTATGATTTCCCCATGCATCCGAGGGTTTTACATGCAGCCAACCGTGACTTACACTTGTTCCACTTGTTCAGGCATGGTCAAATAAGGGTTGGATTGTGGCTTCTTGGTCACCTCGTAGATGGTGGAGTACCATATCCAAGTATGAAAGGCGTTGTTCGAGGAGCAAACAGTTGACCTCAACCAAAATCAATGATTTAAACCTGGCCAAGCGACCAAATGACCAGCAGCTGCAGCACTTTGCCTGCTTCTTCCAGAAGTCCTGCAAATCATTTTGAAATCAGCACCATACTTCTGAATACATGAATTCAACTTGTGATGAATGGAGTCTCTTTTCCCTCGGAACACCACCGGTGGTTTCAACTTAGTCCCAACTCCCAAACTTGAAAAAAAAACACTATGAGCCCTATGACGAGCTGCTTAGAGTAAATCATGTCTATAATTGGCATCATGTCACAACCTGAAAAGTCTGCAAAATCATCAAAAGCACCTTTGCCTGAAACATTTGCACTTTCCAGACCTGTTGCAGTTTTTGGTTCCTTCCATTTGATGACTTTCCTGTTCTCTCTCTATTGCCATCAGAATGCTGTCCTACACCAAGGGACCCCCGACGGCTATCCCATTGGACGTTTTCATCGTTGATATCAAATCATTCAAAAGGCACTAGGAATGGTATGTTGTATGCATTGAACCGAAACTTCATGTTATGAACCATCCCAGAAAGTCTCAATGTCATATCCTTTTCGTATTCAGGGTGGTCCAACCAACCAAATTCTACAAGTATCTCCAGGATTCTCCAGGACTCCAGGATGGCATTAGATCATACATTAATTCGGACCTAAGTACTCCATGATGTTTCAAACTCTAACTGTATTTGTTCACTTCTGTCAATTGATTTAAACTCATTCAATTTGCAATTGCTTTTTTCACTTTCCATCGTGCGTTTTGGTTTTCACAGCTTGCTTTCAGGTCCTCTTCTTCAGAAGATGTGCCTTCTGGACTCTCTTCCTTGGTCATGTCACGCTGACGTAGATGGCTGTGGTACTATGCATATGCAACTCTGTAAGTATGGTAGGTATCCGGTATACATCAAAGCTCTGGGAAAGCAACATTAGCATGTAATGCTTGGACTTGTTCAACATGTAGGTATACACTGAAAAACACATGTCCTAGGAAATCCATCATGTTTTCATACCCAAAAAAGGCGGGTGAATGCCCAGTAGCATTGCCTTGAGGTTAAGGCAAGCCAAAGCTAAATTCTACAGTATCTATCGCTTGGACCGCAAAACTCGACACTTGTTAGTCATTCTTGACCTGAAACTTGAGCCCTTGAAACTGACAAAGATTTCTACTGTAATATGCCTCATACTGTTGATGGTTCAGAAATCCAGCAAATCACCAGTTGAGGGAAAGGTAGGTTATCCCATATTTACGATGGGTTTTTTGTACATCCAAAACGGTGTTTTTTTACAGCTGAATCTGCAAGTGAGGCGACACTGCTGTTATCCTCTTTGAACAAATCGCTGGTCCATTGGTAAGCACCACTTACCTCAAGGGTGTCCGATATAGTAAACTAACATAGCTGGCTGGAACATGGACCCGATGACCCGGATTGAGAATGATTTTCCTGATAAAAAATGAAAAATATTCCAGCCAGCTATGTTAGTTGACCAGAGTGGAAAGCTGCAGCGAATGGCGTTGGGTGGTATTTCAGTAGTTCATAGACTTTCTATTGATGGCAGTGGTATTTTGATGGCGATTATCAGTTGAGGTTGGTAATCTGTTCCACCATCTAGATACAAGGTCTTTTTACATCCCTAAGAGGTGTAGCTATTTCTACCACCATCAACTGTAGATAAAAACAAAACTCCCAACATCGTGGAGAACCCGTCGAGTTTGCAACGGATGTACCTACTAAATTGATCACAGTCAGAAAGTAATATTGGATTTCAAATTTGAAACCTTGCAGACTAAAGAGTCTGTATACCGGAATCTAACTTTGAAGGACATGTCTGCAAGCTGATGTGATAGTTCTTGTTTCAAACCTATGTTGCATGTTGGATGTTGGAAATGATGCATGAAATAACCTCCTTTCTATCTCGGGCCTCGTGGGCTCGTTGGGTGGCTTCGAGATGTTTCAAGCATTTGACAAGTATATAGCCACCAAATCAAACTTGCCACGGAACAGTCGTGTAGCCACGATGGAGTCGTCGGCCCCAACCAAGTCCTGTGCGGTGAACCGCTGTCAGATCGAAATGCGCGGCTCCATGGCATCCAGTCATATTGTCAGAGAGTGACTGCGGTTTTTCCAATCACCTCCGAAAAGCATAGTAAAATTTAGGCTACGTTAATTACCATCCTCAGGTGATTGGACCCCTGCGGACTAAGATGTATATAAATACAAGAAGTGGCCATTGGTGTTGGCCAAAAAACGATCAACAAAAACGCAGGTTTCATCAAACTTTGGATCCCGATGGGAAATTTTGCAGCTTTCCCTTTCGCAAAATCCAAACACTCACCTTGATGATATGGAGGAATAGTCAAGGCACGCTCTGCAGACCCACGCTGCACAGGAGCACAGGTGTTGTATGCCATTGCTTTAGTCGAAGTCAAAATAGAGAAACAAAAATCCGGGCCTGCAATTCTGTTAAAAAAACACATACTTTACATGCTGCTGCTCTTAGCAAAAAATATCATTAAATATATATATATATATATATGTATGGATACTTTTTGCAAAATCCACCGGCCCATAGGCTTCCACTAAAAGTCACTGCAGATCGATGGGCTTAAATAGGTTTAACATAACAATCCAATTGAGAAATCCATGTTCAGGGGCGGTTTTAGTTTCATGGAGGGTATGTAATTAGATCTTATGGGATTTCTGTTTTTTTTTTGGTATCTGTTTGGAGGACACAATTTCGTCTGCTACTGATCCGTCAGGATGATGACATATAATCTGGTGAACTCTTTGTGTGAAAAAAAAACATCAGAAGGACATGAAGTCTAAGGTGTAAAAAACTGCATGTCCAAGAAAACGTGGCTATCACCACTAAACAAAAAAGCACAAACATGACATATCTATACATATCTCAACGTTCCATGGAACCGATGATGCACCTTAAATTTGACATCTGAAAGATGTGATGAACAAAAATCGCATGGGTTTTCTGTGCTTTGCTGCCTGAGCCAAACCACCGCGGGAAACAGGATGCAATTTGTGAAGCTTTTGCAGGTCCGACAGATTTTTCGGGCAAACAAAAATGGTTAAGGAAAACAAATGCCGTTGATAAATTGCAGCCATCCTTACAATGAAGAACTTGGAAGGCAAAAACAAATCCAATGAAGATCCAATGGCGAAGTCATGCTTGCCTCTGGCAGAACTGAAGCAATGACAAGTATTCTAGATTATGGACCTTGGTTTGCAAGCTGCAACTATTTATATGTTGGGTCTCTTTGTCACACGCGCATTGCCGACAAACAATATGGCATCACACCCAAAAAAAAAACAAAACATCCTTTGTTTCCACTCAAGTCAAGTCCACGCAATCTGTTCGGACAGGATAATTTTGGCATCAAAGTCACTTCAGCCAAGTGGGACCCGTGGATGTAAGTATTGTAAGTGGTAAACTCCTCCATCTGATGGGGATAGCGGATGATACCCATGGGATACCGTAGATACCAAAACGTCATCCGCTATAGCCAGCTTTTTAGCTACCTCCATCAAGGATATGATATGATTCCTGGGCAATTTATTTCATAAACCCTTGACCTGAATGTTTTTAAGGCTAAGGCCATTTTGGAGGATACATACTTCCCTTACAACAAACCACCACCATATTGGGACGACAGCTGCTGCGGGGAAAGGTTGTGGAAAAAAATTGCCCAGATATGATAATTAACATGCTAAAACCAAGGTTCATGGCTCATTCATCTGCATGGTGGGTTGATTCCGAAAGCAAAAAACCTCCCTGAAACTAACAGCTCGCACCTGAAAATGGGGGGCCAATTCTGGAAGTTTGGAGGTTCCGAGCTTGAAAACCCATCATTTTTAGGTGCGATGTTAGTTTCAGGGAGGGCAACTGTAAAAGTAAGATCTCCAAAAAGCTCACAGGAAATCCCATGTGAAACATAGACAGTTTGATCCATGAACTTGTTTGTAGGGAAGAATCTGTTGGCTGAAAAATTCACGTGACCCTTTTTTTGAAAACCGCCTGAAATCAGGCTCTGAAAAGACATGAAGATTTGGGCAGTTTTAAAAGCGGCCAGCTTTCATCAAATAAACGACTAATGATTAGTACACGCACTTCAGGTTCCTTGTGAATCAATATGAATTTGTATGAAGCTGTCATTAATCCACTGTTACATCATAGAAAGGTGCGTATTTGAAAAAACGTTGGCTGATACAACTGAAATGTCTCCGACGCGAAAGAAAAAGAGTTTAAAACTTTCTCTGCGTCAAAAAACGAGTGCGGGATGGTGTTCGGTAGGCTGTGCAAACACAACCCACGAATCTTCCTGAAAAAGATCGTTAGATTCATCACAGCTACACGATGCTACGCATATCAGCGCCGCTGAACATGAGGAAACACTACCACAACCAAACCGCACTGGTCACTGGACCCCATTCGTATTGTTTATATATATATATATATATTTATAATATATTTGTGCATATATATATATATTTATAGACTTGGAGGCACCCCAAACAATCGTTGGCTTAGAGGCTTAGATGCCTATATGCCTATGACAATAGCAAATATGCCACGCTGGAAGCGAATAACAAAGAAAAACTCATAAAAGGATCAGCTTGATGCTGAGAGTCTCTCTGATTCATATTAGAATTTCATGCCACTTCCGGGATGTCTCAAACTTCACTGGCCTAAACTGCATGACAATGAGGCTTTCAGAAAAAAAACACATTGCGGCATCTAGGCTTTGAATCTGCAGCTTTGGACGTTAGGCCATGTCACCACCCCGCCTTTTCAAAAGCTACGATTGAATGACCATCACATGAATATCCAGGCCACCAGGCAACGAGCGTCAAAAGGGAAAACATCATCAAACAAGTGTGACTTACAATAGGATGCAATGTGCTTGAGCGACTCATGCTGTCAAGTCGAGTCAAGTCTTACTGCTAAAGTACAAATGTCCCCTTCATACGATTGGCTGATGTAGATATCTGGCATTCTTTAGTTTTCCCTAAAATTTATCTAGGGCAAACTTATCTAGAATTTTTAATGAATATCATAGAATAATTCACTCACCTGAATAAAATTCATTTTGCGGAGATTTCATGATCCTAAAGCACCAAACCTTCCATTGTCTCGACGTTTTTTTAGATGGACTTCCCCGGTTCCAGAAGCCATGTCTTCCCTCGACCTTGACACTTGGATACTTCAATCCTGATCTTCTCAGCAAAAACCTGGCGGTTCACAACCTGTTCATCCCAGTGGTTAGGGTCACCCCCATGTATAAGCCATAAAAAGGCCATTTGGAGGAGAATACCCCTACTTATGGGACCAACCAACCACGGTTCTTAACTGGGATGATCCTCCAAGTAATAGATTTGAGATCTTCAAAAGTGGAGCCCACACCCTCCTGCAACACAAAAGACACCAGCATGAGCACTTGTGAAGTTGACATCTCGAGGCTCCAATTTGCAATTGTCGGTGGTTGTTGTCGGAATGGCATTCAAGGGACAAGAGAGAGAGGAGAGATGGAGATTTGCTTGCCGGCAACAAGGTGTGCACGGTGTACACACACAATCAAACACATCCTTGGTCAACAAACTACAGGTGTGATCATTTCACATGTCAAACAAATACTGACATTTGACAACGAATCCAGGCAACAAACATATATATGAACATATATACGAACAAACAGCATCCCTTATAGAGCATTTGATGCGAATATCTTGCTTAAAAGGGGCCCTGGCCCCACAACATTCAAAGGCCACGGCAGAGCGCAAAAAACCCCTGGAATACACAGAAGAGAGTCGTTGACACAACACATCTGGAAGCATGAAGCAACATAAGAAAATGAAAATAAGCTCGGGTGATATCCCCCAAGAGGCGAGAGCAGTATGTTGGAGACAAACTTCATTGGGTTCTGATATATGGGAACTTATCCAGAATCTTCCCACAATTTGATTTGAAAACTTCCTCTCCCACTTCGCCTCCTTGGAACCTATCGTTGAAGCTTCGAGGGAACCTCCAAAGCCCTTTGTTGGATTTTTTCTGGGACATGTTCCTGAACCTAATGCAGAACCTTCTCCTCAACAGGCATGGCCAATGGCCAAAAAATATCACAATACACTTCTACAAAAAAAACAAAGGGAAGAGGATAATGCATATAAATACCACAAACTACACCACCGAAAACTAACATGGATACCCAAAATCGCCATATTTGAATTGAGATACATTTTAAAAGCCATCATTTTGGGTATCTATGTTAGATTTCGGGGGGGGGGGGGCAACCGTTGTGCAACGAAAAAAGGCCCCAAGCTGCGTTCATCTCGCCTTGTCAGACCCAGTTGTTTCCGGGCTTGAAGGTAGTTGCGTCACTAGTCAGGGCTGGGCTCTAGCGTCAAGTTTGGCCGACTTGGACCTGCAAGACATGGTGAAAATCAAACGTTGAACTGCAGAGTGTGGCAAGATCGGACTGTGTGCTTTGGAATTTGTAGAGTGAGGCAGGTTCATCTACAAATAGCATTGTCCTCAAACCATTGGAAATCATTCATCCAGCAAAAGCAAGTGTCAAAAGAGCATATACTGCCTGTTTTCTTTTTTGCTCTCTCTCTCTCTCTCTCCCTGCAACAGGGCCACAAAATATCTTTGTGTTGTCCTACGCACACACGGAGAACATTGAATTGGGTGCTGTACCCCCCGAGAGAAAGCACAGAAGTAGGAACTGCATCTGTTAAGATATCTCTCAAAACTAACCTTTGGTAAACTAACATAGCAATGGAATATCACCATTTTCGATAGGAAAATCATCTTCAATCCGGGTCCATTTTCCAGCCAGCTATGTTGGTTTACCAGAGTGTAGCCATCTTTTGGGGGACGTTTCTCCCTATGTTCGACAAATTGAAGCTATATAGATTCTGAGATGAGTCTCAGCTATATACCTATATATGAATATATATATATATATACGTACAACACTATACTGGTTGGTGGTTGAACCAACCCATCTGAAAAATGCTCGTCAACTTGGATCATTTCCCCACAAATCGAGTTGAAAATAAACAACAATATTTGAGTTGCCGCCACCTAGTATACAACACATCCTACATCTTTGTCAGGCCATTTGGATCTAAAAATATCTATATAAACTATCTTCGCCGGTGAGAAAAACTTGGTCCAAATGAAGAAAAAACGATGATCCGGGCAATTCATTATAAAAGCTTAACCTGATTTAATAGGCCATTTTTGGGTGGATTCACTTACACTTAATAAATCATTTGGGGTGACCTCGGCTGAGGTCGTTATAATTTGCCCTGGATGATCCTTTGGTGTGCCTTGGATTTGCAACAAACAAATTACGGTCTAGGTGAAGCAACAAGTAACATGTTATGACCTGAGTGAAGGCGATCAGATTTCACCCTGGATTTCCATGAATTCCATGAATCCATGACCACCTCGTGAAGTTACGTCGCTTGAGACAAGTGTACATAATGATACACTCAGGTTAACATGGTTGGATACAAAAAACAAATATCACAAAAATAAACATCCGACATCTCCCCAAATTTTGAGGAATCTCATGGCACTTCTTGAAAACAAACAAATTCTGTTCAACAAATCTAGAGCAAACATCAGGAATGGTTGTACAGATTTCAGCAGTTCCAACATATACCACCCAAATCCCACCGAATTGAAAGCCACTTGTCTCAGTCATAGCCCTTCAATCACCAGCATCTGAAAGGTTTGCGGTTGCAATGCTTGTAGCCTGAACTGTTTTGGCAGCCGGGGGGTCAAACCGATTCATAGGTACTTTTGTTGGGGAACAAACATGATCCAACCTATGGAAGGTTGGAACATCATCAAAACCAGCGACCTTGGAAAGCGAATAGTCAGATAGTTGCCTGGAATCCTGGACGCCTGGATTTGATGATGCCATTTGCTGTCCAATCCAAGAGGTTCGGAAATACGGTGGTATATAGGTCCAAATCTGATGGTTTCAAAACTTACTTATTAAGCAACAGGTGTCTTTCCTGCTGAAAATGTGATCAGGATGTTTTGAACATTTACATTAAATATATATATATGTATATATATATATATATAACAAAGACTTAGGGCGTCAAGATCTCACAGATTTGCAGGTTCTTTTCTGTTTCCAAGCAAAATGTCAGCCAACATAGTTGTTGCGCGGGCAAAAGTTGGTTCATCCGTACCAAAAAAAGTGAACCCCTATACCCATACTGTTGATGGTTCAGAAATCCGGCTAACCAGTTGATATGGTAAATTATTTACTACGGGTTGTGTACATCCAAGGTGGTTAGCCGAATTTCTTAAACCATCAATAGTATTAATTAATCTAGTATACATATACCACATTTAGAGCATGTGGTTTTTCAACAACTATAATCCCAGGGTTTTCTTGGTCAGCAAACCCGGGCTTTTTCTTATGAATAAGGTGGCCTGCTTGGCTAGACCCCACGGGCCCTCTCCCATCAAATGTCACCTTCGCTGCGCGAGTCGATCCACTTAGACTTTGTTCTTCCTCGGCCCAGCAGTTGGTTCACCCAAAATCAATAGCTGTTTCGATTGTTCCCTTAGAATTGGCAGTATATACCACTTATATATTGCCAATTGGGCGATTACATATCGCCTACCAACTATTAAGGGAACCAGGAAACGTCCACTGACAAAATGGGGTGCAGCACCATACGAGTACGGGGTGCAACTCGCTGTTTTTAAAGAATGCATGGTAGAAACGGGAAGCTTTTTATGATAACCTTTGAGGGTTCAAACATTTTCCTTCACACCACTTGCACAAGCTGTCCACCATCAAATCCCCTGGTTGAATGATACGTTAGCTCATGAACTTCCATGGGCTTTTTGTTGGACAAAACCTTGGAGAGATTCCCTTCTTATTGCTGAATTTCTCTGAAATCTTCTTGGGATCCTACAGTAGCCTTACTAACTTACTAACTATTCAAACTACCAAACTTGGACTGGGTCGGTTCCAGACCAGATCTCATTGATGTATAAATTTCATATGGGGATGGAAGGATTCTGAGATTCTCAACGAATGACGGAGTTGGCTTTTCACGTTTTCACGTTGAAAACATTTATGGCTATGGGCTTGACAACATGCCAAGTGTGGATAGAAGGTATCCTCAGGTATCCTCAACCCGCTGTTCAAAAGTTCCTTTCCAACGGATGCGTTGGTTAATCCAAGACTCAAGGCATCGATGATGTCCTTTCAGGAAATTGAATCCACAAAAAACATTAAAAAACTTTCAATTGTCAATGCAAGAAAGGCATGTCTTGCAATCCCACTTTTTTAAACTGTTTCAGCAGCTCACACCGTGCGGACCGATAAGCACATTTCCAGCTCCTCTGGCTTGGCATGATCGCCAAAGTTCTCCTCCAAATGGGCAAAAACCTCCAGGTGGCTGTGGTGGTGGCTTGCTTCTGGGAAGCGGATGAATTCGGAAACCGTGCTACCATTACTGACCTTGCAAATCCTATGGGAAAAAACATGGGAAAACCATGTTGCAACGTCCGCTATTTAAAGGTCACTACTGCACCACCAGCGATGTTCACAGGTTGGAGTCTTGGCAGATAGCATTTGACCTTGATGACTTTGTGTAATGTTTCGTTTTGTATCTACTCTAAGAATCATGGGATCTCTAGTTCCTGGTGGTTTAAAAAAAATCCCAGAACCCTGCTTTTTTTCAGAGTCAACCCCCTCCTTTTTTGGAGGGTCCAATGGTTCTTGGGGTAAGAAACATCTAAGAAACAAACACTTTTCATTGAAACAGATTTGGAGACCCACATGAGAGGGTGGATCCTTCTGATACAACTGGCGAAACCGGTACGTATAAATTTCGAATATTTTTTTGCGTAGTCAACTTGTCTCAAAGGGTGAATTCGACACACAAATCACCTGAAATGGTCATGTTTTACTGCGATGTTTTTTCAAAAAATAACTTATATACTCTCAAACAACCATTTACAGTTTTTTGGGCATTCTAAGAGGTGATTTGATTTTGTTCTGTTCTTTGTTTTTGTCAGGGAGAAAAGGCAAAGGTGCCCCACATTCATCCATGGTGAATCCATGGGCCAAGCTGACAAACTCCCAATGACAAGAAGCAGGTTCACCAGACTTGTTGAGGACATAGCCTCAAGAAGTCGACAAAGGGACCCAAGGTGGCCATGTTTGACATTGATGTACCCATGACGCATCCATGTCATGATGGTATATTATACCTACATTTATGTAGTTGGTGTAAATATACCATATATGGATCATATGGGATTTTTTCCGATTTCACTACACTCAGTACAACTGACAGACTGACAGCTTCTGAAAATTGATGGTTGGAAGACTACCTTCCTTTTGGGAAGGGCTATGTTAGCTTTAGGTCGGGGCAGTGACCCTTTGTGAGAGTCCTTGTTTGCTTGTGTGCTCTTTGATTCATAACCCTTTCCATCCATGTATGATGTCAATTATAACCTACATTTCAAAAAAAACAACGTAGGTAAATATATGGTAAATATACTATGCATGGATGGTATCGGTAAGGTATTTCTGGATAGTGAGCTTCCATGTGTGTCCTCCCCACAAATTATGCACAGTTGAGAGGCATCCGCCAGCGACAAAGCCTTCGCCCACCATGTTTGAAGGCAACTGCGCGCGGTCCAACCATCAACAAATGCAAATAGGTGTGGTATCCAAATGTGAAATAATAGGATGTAATAGACTATAATAAACATAAAACATTACAAATTCCGCGAAAAAAGTAATATAATAACAACCGTACATATTACACATTGTACAATCATTACAGTGATTGCAAAATGATCGCAAATATGCATGGGATCATTTTGACCGTTTCTCACTCTGACTATCACTCTGCACCGTCACCCTCAAAATCAATCTTTTGTGGAGGTTGGCGTTGCAATGTGGAGTCTTTTTGCCACTTGGTTGACCTCCATTTACCTCATTCCTTTTCTTACTGAGAAACAAACACCCAACAGTTCAAGACATTCCATGTGTGATATTCTTCCATATTTTGTTGCTATACCTCACATCCAATATTCACCCCCCAAAAGAACAACACAAATGTTCACTACCGACCATCACCAACACGTACCCTCCTTGAAACTAACAGTTCGCACCTGAAAATGATGGTTTCCAAGTTCGGAATCTCCAAACTTCCATTGGGCCCCCCTTTTCAGGTGCTAATCTTAGGAAAAAACTTTCATGGCTTTCCGGAGAATCCGGACCTTCTTGGCTTGGTTCCTCTTGATGTTGGCCTTCAATCTGTTGCTGCTAAACCTGACCGGAAAACATGTCCGGTGCCCAAAAACAGTTGTGATGTTTTGAGGTTAATAAATCACTCCAAAGCGGGGGGGGGAAGAGCAATTCCAGTCATCATGGGTAACACAAATAAAAGTTGGGAGATACTGTTGATGGTTCAGAAATCCGGCGTTCACCAATTGAGGGAAAGGTAGTTGATCCCATTATTTACAGGGTTTCATACATGTCAGGTGGTTATTTGGTATTTCTTCCATCAACAATATCGAATCGAATCCATTTTCAGCCAATTTCTGTTGTGTGCAGCTCTTTTGTATCTTCTCAATTGTATCTTCTTGATTATTTTTGTTGTCCCCTCATTCTTTTGCAGTGACCAAAGTCTTTGTTGGCTGGATTGAAATCAGCTGACCAACCGTTATGTTTGTTTCACATTCTTTGAATAGGGTTCCTGAAAAGAAAAGTCACCTCCTCAACTTGAGATGTCTGATGACCAAAGACAACACGACTCTGTGATGGCAACGTCTCCAATGGTTGTATTGATTATCACAATTTGTAGGCAGTAACTAGGTCATTGTTGTTTGTTGGCAAAGAACTGGTGCGATGACACACGCAAAAAAAACAAGTGCACATGTATATATATATATATATAAATGTATAATCAAAGAATATCAAAGTATACATCAATGAATCTACACACTCACCATTGCTGAAATAATATTTCTGTGTCAAAAAATAAGCGGCCATTTCACCTGTCACCAATCTAAATATCCTCCGATTCCTTTCCTCAGGCGTCATTACATTACCAACCCAAACTTCATAGCACTATTTTTTTTTTTCCGGGGAAATCCCTCAACAACAAAACAACATACATCTGAACATCAACTTTGATCCCGTCAAAATGGGTCCCATTTCATGACCCCCGAGTCAATTTTTATCACCCTCAGCTTCCAATATGATTTAAATTACCCAATATCTATATCTGCTTGGCCGAATAATTGTTGGAAAATCTTTGAAACAAATCATCTGGCCCCTTATTCAACATCTCAGCAAAAGGTTTTTGAAGTTCCAAACGCAGCCACAGCCCATTTCTCCAAAAATTATTAAAAATTTGTTGATTCAGATGATTTTCCTTTTCAATTGGATGATTTTGAGGTTCCATTCAGCCATTCATTTTCAGGGGTGTACCCTCCCGGCAACTAACATATCCCATCAAAAATGGCATTTTGAAGATGATTTTCCGGCTTTCCCGTTTGGTGGGATATGTTTCCTCGTTCGCTGGAGGGTGTAGCCATTTTCATGATCCAAACGTTCCATTCAAACTCGTTTCGTTGCAACCAGCAACGGATTGAGCAGTATCGCCAGGAATCCAAAGATTCCAATCGGCTCCCAGACCTTTCGGGCCGTTTTGTTGGCTTGAAATTCCCAACGCAGAATTGAAAAATATGCGAAAAAGTCAAGTAGTACGGCAAAAATAAACAATATTTGTTTTACCATTACCTAGCAATATACAATTGTATGGCATGTTTTTTGTTCTTGTGAAAGTTGTTCAATTCACCAGGTGAAGGGTTGAATTCAGGATTCCAAGAGGTAAAGTTGAAGAAACAGAAGAATCATCAAGAATTGTTGAGTCCTCAAAAATTCAAGCATAAGCATATCTGCAAGTGGGGGAAGTCACAAAAAAGTAGCAACTGCTTCCCAAAACTCAGGTTTCGGTGAAACCGCATATTCGATAAATATCTGCGGAAAGGGCTGCCCCCCCTTAAGCGCGTGCCTCACCACCACCCAAAGCTTTGTAGAAGCCCCGATCCTGTGGCAAACTGCGCATGGAAATGGGATGGACTTTCAATGGTCATTACGTATTTGCACTATCTTCCTACCCTGGTTGGTGGTTTCAACCCATCTGAAAAATATATGTCAAATTGGAAATCTTCCCCAAATAGGGGTGAACATAAAAAATATTTGAAACCACCACCTAGTACCAAATGCTGCTTGCCACCAAGCTTGTCAAAAGGTGGTTATATAAATTATCGATATTTCACATTTGATTGTGTATCATGGCAAAGTAATGCAAGGTAAACCCAAAGGGTCGATTCAACCTATAGAAAAAACAAGTTTGAGTACAGTAAATGGTATTGGTCCGGTGGTTGGTGAGGCTGCGGGTTTCAACTTACCAAATGTAGATGTGGTGGTGACTGTTGGCGCTCCCTTTGAGGTACCTCCAATGAGATGGGCAGTAAACGAGAAAGTAAACAAAAAACAACCCAACTAAGGATACTCTGGAACATCTTGATCAGTTTCAGCTTTAAAACCCACATGCAATGCCATTTTTCACAGCATCTACTCATACCTTCTAAGATCTTGACTCAACGGTCCATTGATATTCAGTGACTTCCGTGATTGTCTCTTTCGTTTGACGAGCTCAATTTTCTGAATCGAGTGAGTTGTCACTCCCCCTTTTGCTGAGTTTCAACTGCAATAAGATCAAGCTGAAAGCAAAATCTGCGTTCAGTCTTTTTGGGAGGAAAAAGTGGTCCAAAATAAATAAAAAAACATGAACTGCTTTGGACTGTAACCACTTAGAATCTACTTCATCAATTTCAACGTAAATAATCACTCTCTACTCCAAAAAAGCTTCTATGACCCTGTGCTATATTATTAAGACTTCAGAGAATACATGGATAATAGCTGAAAAATCTGATATATTCAAACTTTGGTATCTTTTTGACCTACTGCATTGACTAAAATTGCTCCCCAAAAACCTCTAAGCATCCTGGGATCACATCCCTTTGCGTGCCACACCCCCACCTTGTCCATGAAGACTTCCTCTGGCCAGAAATCTTTACCTTGAAAATAGGCCGAAACCCAAAAGGAAACTCAACTTCCTTTGCCATCCATTTTGGGGCAAACTTGCTGTTAGTTTCAGACAGGGTATATATGTTCCAGGTTCCCC